>JAQMYL010000015.1:1631072-1641282 GCA_030014365.1 Clarias pachynema | reverse complement strand
CGTCTTAAACAACACACCGTCTCCTAAATACTTGCTTTCAAGTCGTTCCAAATCTGTTTTGTTTTATTTACACCTGAAAGCAATGCAAGAACGGGACAACCAGAGAACCCTTAGCTTGCAACTTTAAGCATTAAAAGAACCAAACTGTTTTATTTAATAATGAAATAAATGCTTATTTCTTTTCTGTCCTGAGATTGTACTGAACCATCTAAGCACTTATTACACTGTAAAATAAAAAGCTTGTAAAAGTGCACAATTAAAGTTTTAAAGGTATAAAATAAAATTAAATTAAAAATAGTGTTAGATTGTTATGGTATTGATTTTTTTTTAAAAATGTGTGTGTGTTTGTGTCTGTGTGTGTGTGTGCGCGCGCGCGTGTGTGTGGTGGTGGTGGGTGGGTGGGGGTGGGGTTCTTAATTGGTCCCATTATTCAATTTTGGGCAAAATAAAATAAAAAGCCTCACGAAATCTCTCACAGAACGTTCACTAAGATTGCTTCCAGATTAGAAACATTCCTTATTCTGAATACGCAAACGTCCTCGGCAAATGTCCGTTTTCTAATATTTCGGACGGGACACGCTTCATCACTCATCATATCCTCCTCGGCGCTCGCTCCATCAGCCATGCATGTGCATTATGTTAAAAGAGAGAAACTAATTCATCACACGGCTGGAGGAGCTGAATGCTGAACAGAGAGGAAGCGCTGATGCTGTGGGCTGAGGAGAATCAGAAAGGGAGGAATTTTTACCTGTGTGTGTGTGCGTGTGTGTGTGTGGATGTAATCAGTTGCTGAATCTCCCAGGCTCTGTGAACACGGTGACAAATTGAAAGTGTCTCAGACTAGTTTATTGCCCTGATCAGGTCAAACGAAAAAATATTGGCGGTCCGGGCTCGTAGACGGCGCCGTCGGCCGCAGACAAATGGACTGATCATTTCTTATTGAGAAACAATTCCTAAAAAGTGGTTTATAGCGTGAGCGAGGGAAGCAGCCTGGTGCTCCTACCCTGACCTCTTCCTCCGGCGCGGGAATGAAATGAATAGAGAGAGGGCGAGTTTCTGATGGCACAACTCCACCGGAGAGACACGCCATTTGTTACCAACAAGGAGGTTCTGATGAAGTGTACGGAGAGGGCTTCTCTCTCTTTCTTTTTATTATTTATTTCTTCTCCCCCCTTTCTCTTTCTCTCCGTCTCTACAAGGCCAACCTTCAGGCTGCGAGTCCTCAAATGGATGGAGGGAGCCGATTGAATTTTACACTCTCCTGCCTATGATTAATACCTGCACACACTCGGGTGACATCCCGCGTACCGGGTGGACACAAGGTGGCGCTCAGGATACACTAATCTCTCCACTTTCGAGCAGATGATCCGAGTCTGAGTGTTAATAGAAAATCTCTCTCTCTCTCTCTCCTTCTCATTCCCTCTCAGTGTGTTTGTGTGAACGGTGCTGGAGTGCAGCGGGCAGTAAATGTCACTTTATCACTTAACCCATTGTAAAAGGGTTGAAAGGTCTAATAAAAAGCGCACTGAGGTGGCATTACCCCGCTGTAGAACGAGTCTTTAACATCCTCTCGCTTTAGCCACTCGGTTAAAAACTAAGAGATGGAAGTGAGTTTTTTTTTTCTTTTCTTTTCTGAATATTTTCAGAACTCTAGAGTTCATTAGGAAAAGTGCTTCTCGACAGCCGCGTCTCAACTGAGATGACTGAAATGACCTGATGGCCGTTAAATATGAAATGCACATGTATACTTCATTACTGCAAAAAAAATAAAAAATGACGATGAGATGTGATACCATCTCAAATTTTGTCAAATTTATCCATTTCCTTAAAAAAAAAAAAAATCGCATAAAAACATTAACAAAGCAATAGCCTTAGAGCTGGATCATTTTGCCCCTTTCTAAAAAGGCAAATGCAACAAAATCGGTGCCATATTTCAACCTTGAGTGAAATAATATTTACATGTCTTTTCTAAATGTTTTGTTTGTTTTTATATGCAGAAATATGATTATAGTGTTGGAAATTGGCATTTATTTTTGGTAAAATATTGGTAATATTTTTGGGTGGCTGGAACGGATTATCTGTGTTTACATCATTTCCTATGGGAAAATGTGTTTCGCAATACAAAATTTCACCTTAAGAACTTGCCTTGTGTGCCGAGGAATCAGTTTTAAAATTGATAATATTACATACATTTGATTATATTTAATTGATATGTAAGAATTAACACACTCCAGGCTGTGCAAATATAGGAAAATAATTCACACCATGAGAATGTAATATTCTTATTACATGCACTTTAGGAGGCACAGTGGTGTAGTGCTTAGCACTGTGGCCTCCCACCTCCAGGTTCCCGGGTTCGATTCCCACCTCGGGGTCTGTGCGTGTGGAGTTTGCATGTTCTCCCCGCGCTTGGTGGGTTTCCTTCGGTTTCCTCATGAATGAATGTGTGTGCCCTGTGATGGACTGGCAGCCTGTCCAGGATGTATCCAAACCTGTGCCCAAAGTCTCCTGGGATAGGCTCCAGACCCCCCCGCGAACCTGTAAACAGGACAAGAGCTATAGATAATGAATGAATAAATTAATGCACCCAATTTTATCAGTTCATAATTAGACATATTTTTCTAGACCCTCTGAGAGATGAGTTATAGTATTTATGATAAAGTCACTCCCTCATCTCCCTCTCCCTCCCCCTACCGCCCCCCCCCCTCTCCCCCCCTCTCTCCCCCTCTCTCAAAACCTATTAAACACCTGAGACCCATTCCATACATATTACATGAACATAATCACACCAAGGATTTTCATTTTTAAATATGCCAATTATTTTTCTAACCAGTCTTGGATTAAGTGACATGAGTTGCGTACGTCTCCATGAATGAGCTGTTACTAAAGAAACGATAATGTATTAGAACGAGAGCATCAATGTATAATTGAGTTCTGTTCACATTACAGTCAGGGCTAGTGTCTGATTTGTGCTTTTATATGCAAATAGTGCTTTTATATAGTGATTTGTGCTTTTATACACCAATCAGATTCAAGTATTCCATTGCGCAGTGATGTAATTGTTTATGATTGTTGATTATTTATACATTTATGAATAATAAATTCATAGATTAATTTAAAAAATCTATATTTTTTAATTAATGAAAAATACCTTACGGTGTTCTCAAATTGACCGTAGTGTGTGAGTGTGTGCATGTGTGTGTGCCCTGCGATGGATTGGCGCCCTGTCCAGGGTGTACCCCGCCTCGTGCCCTAAGTCTCCTGGGATAGGCTCCAGTCTCCCGCGACCCTGAATACAGGATAAAGCGGTAATGACAATGAGTGAGTGAGTGAAAAATACATTACACCTATTTTTATTATATAGATTTTAATCATCACACATGTATTGTAATATATGAATAAATAAATAAATAACTATATATGCCACACCTTACAGTGCAGTTAACCCTGAGTTTTGTTACACTACACTGAAGCAGACTGAGTGCAATCAGATGCAAAACTTAGGAAACGTCTGTGTCGATTTATTCTGTTCAGCTGATAAAACACTACACACAGTCACACATGCAGAGATTAAACCATTTTTGTCTTTGGATCCACTGGAAAAGATTTCCACTCATTGCAGTAACGTTAAAGAAGAAGAGTGGAAATTTCTGGAAGCGCTTTAAGGGAGTGAGAGGATCGATCAGAGTCTCAGAGCGTCAGACAGGAGACACCGGCTGGTTTAATTTTGCATAAATAATGCAAGGACGGCAGAGTGGTGCATGTGTGTGTGTGTTGAGAGACTAGCTAGTTACTGGGATGCACAGAAATTGAATGATTTTTATTTTTATTTTTTACACACACTCCATCTTATTGAACATTTTGCGGAAAAAACAACTGATTTTTGTTAATTTTTGTTGAGTCACGATAAAACATATATAAAAGTTATATAACAAAATGATTTTTTTCATTTTGTTCACTAAATCATTTATTTAAGGATTCACAATGCAAAATGATAAAAAGTTATATAAAATAAATATATATTTTACATTTATTTTTATTCATTTTCTCAAAATAATTTATATGCACATATGCTCTGGATAAACTTGCATCCTCTTGTCTGGAGGTCGTGAGGTCAAATTGTGATGATTCGGCAAAACTGGCCGTGATGTCTTGGCTTGGTGGGCGGGGCATCCTCTTTACGCCCTGTCAATCACAGTGACACTAGCTAATCACTGGAGTTTGTGTAGTCAGGCATGCAGAAGAGGGTGGATAGCGCTTTCCTCTGAGTTGATGCTCTGTGAAGGATGCAGTTATAAAAATGTATATTTCTATAAACATTCATATATTTTAGAAATAATAATTTGTTCTTTGCTTCTTGAAGCACTTGTGTCAGATTAGATCATTGGCTGCAGAAAAAAATCCAATTTACACCAAAAAAAAAAAAAAAAGAAATCAGGTTTTTAAAAATATTTTTGTGAGAATTTAGCTTTAGTAATATGAGGCTTTTACTTATATATACGGAAAATAAATGATTGAAAATTTTTTCAGTTTTAAATTTACTTCAGTTTGTCCGGGTTCGATTCCCGGCCAGTCTCGATTCCCGTCTCTGTGTGCATGGAGTTTGCATGTTCTCCCCGTGCTTGGTTGGTTTCCTCCCACAGTCCAAAAATACGCAGGTTAGGCTAATTGGCGTTCCCAAATTGCCCATAGTGTGTGAATGGGTGTGTGAGTGTGTGTATGTGTGTGTGCCCTGTGATTGATTGGCACCCTGTCCAGGGTGTACCCTGCTTCGTGCACTAAGCCTCCTGGGATAGGCTCCACCCCCCGTGACCCTGAATACAGGATAAAGCGGTATAGAAGATGAGTGAGTGAGAATGAATATGTCCACTTTTCACAAATGGTCTGTGATTGTTTTGAAAAGGCGGCATGACCTGGTGGACTTAATTTCACGATTTTCTTTATATCATTACATTTCTGTACTGTAGAAATCCTCTAAAACACATTCCACAAGGATATCTTCCTCAGCTAGCTTATAGAATATCATTATTATTTTAACTAATACCACAAACCCCTAAACCTACTGTTTTATTATCATCTTTCTTAACGCTGATCATTAAACCTGGTGTGTAATAAATCTTCATTTAATATAAAATCAGAGATTATTGTCGTCTTAATTTCTAGCCAGGGAAATCCTCCTACACTCTCTCTCTCTCTCTCTCTCTCTCTCTCTCTCTACTTGACTCGTGTTCATAATGCAATACCTGAACACGTGTTCGTGAAAGCGCTCTAATACTAACCGCGCTCAGCCTCACGCTCTGACAAGCTGCTGCACAGGGAACGGCTTCGTATTTATATTCCATGTTTTATATTTATCAACGGACGACTCTGACATTTTGGCACGCAGCCTCATATTTCACTTGTTTGACATGCAATAAACACCGCAAGACAGCTCTGGACGAATTCATTTAGCAAAGCAAAAATTATTCCTTGCCTTCAAGAGAAAAAAAAAAATCTGAACAGAAGTGAAGAGTGAGTTCTGAAGAGAAGACGAGAAGAAAAGTGATGATTCTGTTGCTTTATCCGAGTAGATGGTCCGGTCTTAAATGCTGTATTTATGCAGCTTTTGGTAAATATTAAAAGAATGAGCAAAAGAATAAAAAATCTCTAAGTGACATGATAAAAAATTATATACTAATAACACAATTAGCTATTTATGCATATTAATAATTTTACAGTAATTTTACTGACAGTGATTATACAACGACCTCGAATTGATGGAGAATATATTGAGTTGTACCTTTGTAAAGAGGAAGAGTTACCTTACCATCATGTGTGGTTTGAACCACATACTGTATATACTGTAAGTTCAAACAGGCGTACCATAAATTTTGTATTGTAAAACACAAAGGAAATAATATAAATGCAGATAGTCTGTTACAGCCACCCAAAATTATAACCAATATTACCAATTTCCAACACTATAATCATATTTTTGCATATAAAAACAATCAAAACATTTAGAAAAGACATGTAAATTAAGTAAAATATGAAATAAATAAACACTAAACCTCACTTAACCTTAATTTATGATTCTTCTCGGCACCGGCTGCTTTAAAAACCAAACTGAAAGCGGCTCTCTTTTCTTCTTGCTACCGTCCTTGATAACATTCTTTGGGACCCCGCGGTGCTGCGTCTCCATTAAATCTTACACAGAAAGGAAAAAACACACAGTTGGATGGACACACAAATAAATGTGATATTTGATGTGAGATGTTTTTGTTTGATGCTGAAGACAGATGAATGAAGGAGGGAGATCTGTGCATTAATTTAGATTTATTAAACTTTAGAGATTGTTGCGGTGAGATTCCCTGAAGATCAAAAGTTTCTGAGCACATGCTGTAGGATGTAAAATTAAAGCCAAGGATCACCTGTTCAGCTCAGCTCATTGCTTTTTCATTCAAAAGGAATGAAGGATGGACTTTTTTTTTGTTTCTATTTAAAACAGCACTGATGAGCTCATTATATTTCTTTTGTTTTAACTGTTTTCAGGTTCTGTGAGGTGCATGTTGGTTTGTTTGGTGGTTTAGTAGGTCGTGTTTTTTGGGTGTCCTCTAAATGCATGATATATCCTCTCTCTTTTTGTACTGTATATTCTTTGTACTATAATCAGTACTCTAGTGTTACTTTATATGTTGAAGTACAGTAGAGCACCCACGACATTTACATGAATACCAGCAGCTTTAAAGGTGGAACGTTTTCTTGCGTGTTACTTAATGTGTGACCTGATGGTTGAAATCAAACAACATCTTAAAATTTCCTACACAAATTTAAATTATTCTGTTTGTATGTTTTATTTGGTTCTTTGCACGACATAGATTTAAACAAAATTACTTGATCTTCAAATGCTTACAAAAAAGTTTATGAATCTTAACAGCAATATACAGATATGCTTGATCCTAACTTAGAGAAAAAGGGGAGGAGCATTCTTCCTATAAATATAATGCTTGATTGTGAATAATACATTCTGGAGCCAACGAATGTTGCAAAATAAATTTAGTATCAGACAGATGTTTTATAGTCAAGTTTCACTTCCATGTTCACTTCCATGTTTTTTAGTTTGTTTGGAGAGAGCTCAGTGTTTTGGAGCTCACTGAAGGCATGGCTTATATTACATTGCTGCTGAAAAATATATAAATAAGTATGAACCACGAGTAAGTAAAAAATAACAAAAAAAGAGAAAATAAAAACAAATTATATTAATAATAAAAAATAAAAATCAACAATGAGAGCCAATAATGATTTATTTTACATACCTACAACACTGTTATACAAAACTGTCTGTCTAGCAATATTTAAGCAGAATTCTAATTAATTTACATTTAAAGATCCAAATGCATACAGTAAGAACTAAAGTTTTTATTACTAGTGTACATTAACATGCTAAAAATGTATTATTAATATAGTTAGTCTAATTATTTCAAAGTGTGAAAAAAATGGCAACCGTGATCACACAATTTGTTTTACAAAACTTTAAACTGATCTGTTTATGTAGATTGAGAGTGGAAACTTCAAATAATTACTTACATCTTGGTAAGGGTAACATGAGTTCGATTGCAGTTTCTTAAATGTTTGTATTAAAACTGTTTACAACATGGCAACCCTATTTAAACAACATAAAAGTGTAAGCAATTTTAAACATTTCTCTTATTTTCTGCTCCAAGAAGTTTTTTGTTGGCTTTAAAATATGACAGATGACCAATAATGCGTAATAAGACCTAAATATATCAAGCAGGGAAAAAAAAGGCTTCCTGTTATGGAGACAATTACGTCATTTGGTCAGCTGAATCCTTCTTCTTCTTCTTCTTCTTCTTCCCTTTTTTGTATTATCATAAACAACACTTTCTTCCACTTCTTAGGAAGGACCAAATAAGCAACATGGCGGCTGACGTAAAGCAAACGGGCAGCTGTGGTTTGGTAAAGTTGGATGGATAAGATGAGATAAAAACAACGGCGGAGCGAGGGATGAGGGAAGGAGAGCCTGAGGGAGAAATCGATAGGAAATCAGCGTTTCGGGAGGAGCCCTCGTTTATCAGGTGACACGGTTAAATAGCGTTAAGGTACTAAAAGTGAGAAAAATACGGTGCGTCCTGCGTGTCATATTGATCACGTGTGAATGGGGCCGTGGAAGGCCAAAGCCACTAATAAAATAAGACGTATCTAAGATCAAGATCGGCCACCGATCGATCGGGACAGTGATCAAGGCCAAAAACATCTTCACTGGGATTTAAACCTTGCTTCTCTGACCCCCCCCCCCCCCACACACACACACACACATACCACTACATCACCATTCCATCATTCCAGTAGACGAACAACAATTCCTTTTACTCACTAAAATGAACAAAAATATATATACATATAAGTCATTGTCAATGTTCTACTCTTGAAGATGATCCATCAAGGACCCTAAACTTGGCTTAACAAGGATGGTCCTCTGTGACTCTACAACTTAAAGGTCCCATATGTTACTATATCTTTAACACAGGTAAGGAACACATGCTGTTTCAGTGTCTACATAAATGATGTACAGTAATGCCAAGCCACACCCAGAAAATAGCAACAAGCCGGGGGAGGGGCTCTACTTATATGAGGTCACAATAGGGAGAAAAATAAAAAACGCTTTAAGAAGACCCTGAAGTTGAGGGAAAACTATTTTAGAAAATGGAGAAAGAGAACTAGAACGAAAATATTTCGTGTAGAGAAGATAGAGTGCGTGGAAGAGTGAAAAGTCCAAGACACAGAGCAGGACAAGACAAAATCAGGGAAGGAAGCTTTAAAAAAAATTTTATTTTTTAAAGGAAGTCTGGACTGGAAAATCGGCTTTAAAATGCCAGGAAGATGAGGGAGAGTGAGACCTACAGGTGGTGGTTTTGCCTAATAACACACATGAGAACTTGATGAGTAATGAGGCTAGATTTCATCTGGACTCCAAAGATGGGACCATGGACCAAACTTGGACTCTAAAGCTTCAGACACTGCACTTGACTCAACACAATGACTCATGGTCATACGGGAACTTCAGTTTGACAATAGATGTAAAAAAAACTCCAGATTTGTCTTGGACTCAAATTGTAAGCCACTGCTTGGAAGTCTGAGCTCATATCAGACTCTCCAGCTTTTGTGTCTGGACTTGACCTAGACAATACAGGTTTGGAAGTATGGGCTCTCTTGTGAACCTGAACTTGACACAGATTCTATGGACTGGGATTTAAACTAGACTGTGAACCTGTAAAGTAAGCATTCACTGCACTGTCTGGAACCTGTAGATTCAAATCAGATACAAACCCAATGCCACTGAGCTCCAAGGGAACAAAATTGTCCATGGTGTCTGGGTGGAAGGGGCATACACACACATACCCTCTCTCCCCTGCCATTCACAGGGACACTAGCATCTGTGAGCGCATTTTATATAGAAGAGTGTGGGTAGAGTTTTCCACCTAAAGTTGTACTGCCCTATGATGCAGCAAGAGGAATGTGGAATGTGGAATGCTGGCTTCACGTGTCTCACATGAAGCTCTTAGGGGACAGCTGACTGATGGGTGAGAACACACTCACTCATCGTCTATACCGCTTTATCCTGTATACAGTGTGATGGGGGCCTGGACCCTTTCCTAGGAGACTTAGGGCGCAAGGCCGGATACACCCTGGACATGTGGTGAATCCATTGCAGGACATGGCTGAGAACTATCCAAGACTAAATTAGGGAGAAATTTGAGAAGTGAAAAAAACTGACTGCTCTGGGGAACTTGACTTGGGATCTACTGTACAGCTGCAGTTTGCAGACTCAAACCCTAAAGCTAGAGTCTCTGCGATCAAATCAGACTCTAGAGCTGGGGACTACAGAGTCAAGTTGGACTTCATAGCTTGGGAGACGCAAACTCTACAGTTAGGGACCCTGAATTTGATCTTAACTCTATAGCTTGGCACTGTGGACTCGATACAATACTCTACAAGTACAAGTTCCTTTATTTGTACCAAAGGTAAAATTGATTTGCAGTCAAGAGTCCTCATTCATAACACATACAGTACAAAACAAACCACACATAGTAAAACAAACAACAAGTACCATAACCTTTGAACATAAGTGGCCAAACACAATTCTTCAGTGTCCAATTCTCCCTTAAATATCTATTTATACCTTATTTAACTGTCTAATCACTGCTGGAAT
>JAQMYL010000015.1:1613310-1629548 GCA_030014365.1 Clarias pachynema | reverse complement strand
TTATGTATTCATTTATTTATTTATTTATTGTTGCAGATTATTCCTGAACCTTCAATGGAGGAAAATAGATTTTGCACGTTTCCTTCATTATATAGACAACATGTGAAAGGACGTGTCAAAAAATGGATTGCGGGTACAGTAACCTAACCTAACTTAAATTCATAGCTGGCAAACATTACGATCATGTGACTGACTAATGATCATATAACTCCGCCCACGTCAAAATATGCTCTTAGTATAAAGACGAGATGTGTGTGTTGCAGTGTATTATAGATGTATAAGGTTCGTAATATGATGGTATCACGAAGACACGCCCACCTCAAGCATTAAAACAGACAGGATCCGGAAAACTAATCCCGTCCAAATATCACTACTACTGTACTGTATGTATAAAAGTTAAAATCATTTTAAAACATCCATTTGGCAAGTTTTTATTCCTTCTTAGCCACAACTTAAGACGCAACCAAGGTGTTTTAAACCTAAATTAATTTTATTAGCCACTTAGGTGTGCGTCTGATTCTTGTTCATTGACCTTTTATACATTTATATCCTGTCTCCTATTGTGTTTAATGTTCTTTCACAGAGCGCTTACTTTAATCCCACACTACAGAAATCATGTATTTATTTTTAAAATATTAATATTCTTCCCCCTAATCTTCATTTCATTCGGCTTGACTGCACAGCGCTCCTGTTTCTTTTTTAAAAACGATTTCATCTTCTACACAACATGTCACACATTCAGTCTGTTCACTTCCTCTTTTTCTTTATCTGTATATCCATCTGTGTGTCCTGTCATCTTTTCTTGTTTTTTTTTGCGCAAGGCCGGTGTTGAACACGTCACTGATGTATGGCGGATTCTCAGAAAGGCGGCGATGGGGAAACGTTAAACGTCAGGGAAGCGGTGCTGGGAAAAGGAGCTGGAGAGCTGCACTCAGTGTAATTACTCTCTCACACACACACACACACACACACACACACACACACCCTTATATGCATTCATGCATCCTGGATCATGACTCACTCTTTATGAAGCCTTCAGCTTTTAAAAAGCAATATCTACTCTTATGTTAAAGGTGGAACGCTCATCTGATTGGTCAGAAGGTGTTTATTCGTTTTCTGTAACAGCAGTTTGGAAACGAAGCAAATCTCATGTTTATGTTAAATGCACTCGATAGCATTAATGAGTTATCATTTCTATGGTAACGTCTGATTCACAGACATGTGTACAGTTATTTAACAAAAAGTACCATTTTCTAGATGATATATTAAAAGCAGAATATATTAGTAGATGTTTATTTACTATTGTGGAAGGAGTCTCCAGTATCAATGCTTTGTCAGTTTGGGAGAAAACTATGGAGAAAAAAAACTATTGTTTTAATAATTTATTTTGTACACATGGCCATAAAGTAATAAAAAATGCTTATAAGGAATTTTAAGGAAATATAAATCTAAAACAAGAATAATTTTTTTCAAATTATTGGGCTGCATCAAGCAAAGAAAACAATTAAGGAGATTTGAAGTTATTGGAACTGGGTTAAGAACCTTCAGCACATCAAAACCTGGAAGGACAGTGCTGAACCGTCAACATTGTAGAAGAAATTTGGTGAGAACTCCCAGGATCCTATTACATTCCAAGATCAAGTTCAACTTCAAGAGGCATTTCGGTGCTTTAATTTCCTCAAGCATTTAATTACTATTAGGTCAATTCACTGTTAGATTAGGCTCCAAGGGTGTTACACCTCCCTTGTACTTTTTGTTTCTGTAGCTTAAAGGTGTTTAGTTAGGACGCTGTATGCGCTAAAGATTTCGGTTTTTATTTTCATATTTCTTTTGTTAATTAGGCATGGATTAGTTATAAGGATTGTTTGTTTTGTTTATTTCTTTGTTTTGGGTCACACTCATTTTTCTCCTGTAATTATACATTTCTCACAATGTGAGTAAAAGACTTTTTGAAACGCACTCGTGTAATTCATCATCCTTGGTCTGTTTCACAACCCGTTATAATTGTCTCACCGAAATGTTGCCGTTTTCATCCGATTTAATATCAAGCACATAACAGGACTAAACAGCTGTGTGTCCATAAGAAAACCACTTGTTAGTGAGACTCATAACAAGTGAGGGATCATAAAGACTGGACATTGTAGCGATGGAAAAAGGTCATGTGACCTGATCAATCCAGATTGAGCCTATTCCAGAACGATGGGCGTGTCAGGCTAAGAAGGAAGCTGTTTGGCCAGGCGATGTATCATATTACATTACATCACTCTCTCATTCTCTATAACGCTTATCCTGTACAGGGTCACAGGGGCCTGGAGCCTATCCTAGGGGACTCATGGCACTTGTTGGAGTACAGACTGGACAGTCCATCACACACACACACACTCATTCACACACTATTTGGAATTTGGGAACACCAGTTAGCCTAATCTGCGTGTCTTTGGACTGTGGGAGGAAACCGGAGTCCCTGCAGGAAACCCACCAAGCACGGGGAGAACATCTAAACTCCACACAATCAAACCCCAGAACCTGGAGTTGTGAGGAGACAGTGCTAACAATAAAGCCACCATTCTACATTATAATATAATATAATATAATATAATATAATATAATATAATATAATATAATATAATATAATATAATATAATATAATACCAAAGTGATGATGCATATAAATCCATGTGTATAATATTATTTAAATAATATTTACATTATTAAGAAATTAAGAATTAAATGCAAAATTTAAAGTTGCAAGAGCAGACAACTCCTGCTATTTTAACTGAATTGTTTAACAATTAAGCATTTTTTTTCCATACATAAATACAAAGAAAATCAAAGAAAATCTGTGTGTGTGTGGGTCTCACAAAATGTTTTTTGCAAAGATAAATATAGGACAAAAATAAAGACCAAGCACATCTTGGTTTATTGTTGTTTAGAGTAAATTCAGTTAAAAAGTGTTCTTTTAATGTACTTTAAAACATTTATCAGCTTCTTCTCTGATTTACTTTAATGTGCTTTCAGTAAAAATGTTGGCTTATATTTGAGCAAAAACACTCCAAATGAATATATGTGATCATGTGATTATATAATTGATAATTATTAAATGATTATAATAAAATATAAAAAAGATTTATTTTTTGTGAATGACAATTCAGCGTTTTATTATTTAAATCAATTCAGGCATAAAAAATGAAGAAATTAAGAATACTCCTTATAGTCGTATATATTGAGATTTTAGTAAAGTAAAACTTTATTAAAAGCAAAAAGTAAACTTTTTTTTGCTCTGGTTAAAATTTTTTTTTATTAATTTAATCTGTACATCTGTGCTTAAATTTACATTTATTGTTATAATTTATTTATTTTTGGGTAAATCTGAGGGGTAAAAACACATTACATTCAGGTACGGAATGTTCTCTCTCTCACTTTTTAAGTCTGAATGCTGTCTCTCATCATTTCATTCTACAGAATTCCCAGAATTCCTGTTGTTGAAAAGTAATGAATGATTCTATTTTTTTGGGATTTTTTTGGGGCGTGCTCTTCTGTTTTCAGGTTGTCGGACCCGGATACTGAACTGTGAATCTCCTTTCAGTTCTGCTCGATTAACTCATGATCATCTGACACACACACACACACACACACACACACACTCACACCCACACACTCAATGTTCCATCAACATGGTTTTTCTTGGAAATGGTAGCAGCGGGTGACACGACCTGTCAGAGACATTCACATGTGCTTTTGTTGCGAAGGAGCAGAGGAACTCTGTTAGCGCTTCCTGTGCTAGTGCGCTAAGAGGAAGCAGCTTGGTGTTCTTGGAGTTCTGTGGAAAAGAAAAGTGCACATGGCCGCTGACTAAACTTCACTCGCTGCTGTGCAACGCCGGGTCACACCTCCGATTTCCTTACACTCTCATCTTTCCTCAGAATTCGATCACAGCAGTCGTCGTCGAGCGTGTTCAGCGTCTCTCTCTGCTAAATCCTCGCGAGTTCACAGTTAGCAAAAAAACAAAAAAAGCGCCATGGTGCAGAAGCAGAGACAGATCATGCAGAAAATGTGCGATGCTAAACATTTGCATTAGCGATTCACAGTCAGCATGAGATCTTTATTTATTTAGTCTCTTTCCCTCTTGCATTTGCTTTTCCTAAAGCGTAATCTGCTTTCGAAGGAGTTTTGCATGTTAAAAAAAAACTGTAAAGAGAGAGAGAGAAAGAGAGAGAGAGAGGTCGGGCCCAGCAGCTGTGCTCAGGAGCGAAAGCTTCATTTCATTGCTTTTATTTATTTATTTATTTATTTATTTTCCAGAAATGTTTACTGCTGCAAAAAAAATGAGAGAGAGGGGGGAAAAATACTGCTTGGGTTTTGGATTTCTGTTAATGTGCCTTGATGACGATTCCAAAATCTGAAATCCAATCGGAAAATAATTAGGGAATTAGCGAGGAATCGATATTGCTCGCTGCAGCGTGACGCGGTCTTGCTGCGCTCGTTGGCGGTCGGCGGTTCCCCCGGTCCCCGAGCCTCGAGGCGCTAACTTCATGATTATAACCCCAAAACAATCTGTACACACACGCGCGCGCCTCTGTGGATTTGCTCTTGGCTCTTTTCACGGCAAAGTCTTTTTCGTTTCGTTTGATTTGATTTGATGTTCCCGGTGTTCCCAGCTAATTCCCTCCTCCTCTTCCTCCTCCTCTTCCTCCTCCTCCCCCTCGTGTTTCAGCTAATGTACTCTGAAACCTTTTATTGCTCCAGTCTGCTTTACTTTAATTGACTTATTTTTTGTTATTATTTATTTATATATAGTTAAACCTGAGGAGTAAAAGCACACACGGCGCTCGGGATGGGGATCGCCCTGACAACAATAACACTCCAGATGTTTTAAAGGTCTTTTTGTTTGTTTTTATTGATTTAGAATAAAAAAAGTAAGTTATTCCAAAGTAAAAAAAAAAAAAAAAAAACTGTTATGTTGACTGATGGACTACACAATATCCCTGATATTTCATAAAATAATAAAAAACAGACTACAAAACTGATTATGTTTTACTATTAGTACATAAACAAACAAATGTTTTAGTATG
This sequence comes from Clarias pachynema, assembly GCA_030014365.1. Taxonomy (NCBI): domain Eukaryota; kingdom Metazoa; phylum Chordata; class Actinopteri; order Siluriformes; family Clariidae; genus Clarias; species Clarias pachynema. The sequence goes on along the minus strand of JAQMYL010000015.1, from coordinate 1,624,476 downwards.
TAAACCTTTATAGATGAAACTTCAAGGGAAACAAATAAAAGGGTTAGGGTTATGTAAAATGATTTAAAATTAAATTTAAAGTTAAAATGAAATATTTAAGGTGTAAATACAGGCTTTAGTAATAATTAACAATAAACTGATGAAACTTTTTAATGGTTCTTTTTAATAAATGAAAATTCATTGTGTGGTTAAGATAAAAATATATAGTTAACAAAGAATATCTAAATTTAATTATCTAAACATATTAAAAGGTTAAAATTACTTCAAAAGATCAAAGACAAAAATTTTATTGTAAAAATGAATTTTTGCTATTTTACAAGAATTTTAAAACAAATTGAATAAATTAATAATTAATTATAAAAAAACAAATACAATAACAGCCATTTAGTTTTCAATGATTTTGGATTATAAACCTGAAGAAAAAATAAATCAGGAAGATGTTCTCTGGTTCTGATACACTGAGATTTGGTGTTAAATGTAAAAAGTCCGCGGAACGTTCTGCTTACTGAGGGGTCACTCTGGGGTCACGCCGGGCTCATCTGGCAGCATTTCACCTCCTGCTTTATTTCTGTTCTGCTCAAATTCAATCTGCTTAAATGATTTCCACTCAGAAGTCTGCTGCACACTTCCACATGGAGCAAAACAACGATTCCTAAAAACAGTACAGTAGGTGCAGTATGGATCAGCCCACAGGTCAGGTGTGGAATAAAGTGTGAAAAAGGATATTACAGTAGAAAAGTAAATGCAAACGTAAATGTAAACATATTGTTCTACTTAGCAATGAAAATACATTCTAATATTAAATATATGTAAATAATGCATACTTATTATTTAGAATAATGTAGGTTTTTATACATTTTAATTTTTTAAATATTTTGTACATATATTTAATCAAATACTAATTTTTATCTATATAACTTTATTCGTCTTTTTTTATTCATAAACAAAAATAAACCAATTTATTTCTTAATTAATAATTAATTGATTAATGTAATACATGTATTTTTATTATTTATTTATTCATTTATTTATTTATTTTTCACTGACGATGGAGAATGGGAGATGGAAGTTTCTTCCCAGAAAGTTTTCTTCAGCATTCACAGAAAGTAGAGATGCTTCTGGGCGTTCTTGGTCATGGAGGTTCTCCAGGTCAAATAATTTGGTGTAGGCCAAGTAATTTGGTGAAGGAATCTATAGCTTCAGATCTAAAGTTCAGCTGAGAGTATGGTGCCTTGTCCTCAACAAGATGTCAACCATCTCTTCTGTAATAGTAATGATGAAGAATTTAATCTTAATAAAGAGACTTCTTTGACTCCTAAACATGTTCCCCAAGAACACCAACATCAGAGTCTTCAAGAAATCTAGATTATTTTATATGAACGTTTGCCCATATGAATTTGTAAAAAAAAAAAAAAAGGAATATGAAAACTGAACCTTTAAGTGTTCTTTGATTTGTCTAAATTTTTTTTTTTGTGTGTGTGTAAAACCCCGCAACAGATGCTAAAAAGTGCCTTAGAACCTTGGAACATTCAATTTTATGACCAGAGAGGGTTCTGATTACAAAAACGAATATCAATAAAAGAACCCAAACTGTTCAAAGAACTCAAAAAAATTTTTTACACTAGATTTACACTAGAACTTTAAAGTGTTCCTTGATGCCTTTTAGACACAAACTTTATTATTATTATTATTATTATTATTATTTCTTTTATTTTTTTTGTAGATCTCAAGCCTCTAATTCTTTTTAGACCACAAATAATCCTTAACTATTCAAAGAAATTGGGAAAATATTTTTCTAAGTGAGTAGAACCAGAGGCTCTACATCATTTTCTTGTTCTCCTGAAGATAAAGCGTTCTAAACTGTTATATCAAACCATTGATTGCCCAATATATTTGCTGGTTCCCATCAAGCATGTATTAGCATCTAAGGGTAGATTGTTTTGTCTTTCGGGTGGAACCCTCAAAAGTTCTGAATCTGACCAAAGAAACCCTGAATCCTCCAAGGGTAATGTGGATGGAACCAGTGGTTCTGGGGAGGGATCTGAAGGTTCTGCGAGGGTTTACTAATAGAAACGTGTACACTGTTACCTTTTACAGAGCTTGTCCTTCTGGAGTGGTTAATGGTTCTCCAGAGAACCTTAAAATAGGAGGTTTCAGACATGTTAAGCTGAATCAAGTGCATTAGAACAAGTTCTCTGATACCAGACCCTTTGCCTTGACGTGTTCTTCACTGGTGCAGTGAAGATCCAAGATATAGAACTGATAAGAAAGAAGAGAAATATTGAAGCTTCTTCACTGAAACCTGTACCGTCATTGTCATGAACCAGATCCAACCATCCATTCCATGGTGGACAAAACCAGAGCTCTGGAACCTACTAAAATCCACCTTTTAGTTGTGCATTTCCATCGATATTGCTCATAAAGATAATTGAGATGTTCTCAAACAAACAGTACTTCTGAAGGCTTTTCCTGCTCTAATAAACACCACTCAAAATCAACACCTCTGAGCAACGACATAGCATCTGAGAACCATTCTAAAAGCTAAAATGAGAAGAAATTGTGCAAATCACCAACAATCTACATCCTTTTATTGCATACTTTGATTAAAACCTGTAGCATCATCATGAACCTGATCTGTCCTACTACTTAAAAGTTGTGCATCTTTTGAGAACCCAAGATCTATACAAATAAGGATAATAATGCTACACATTAATGTATCATAATTACAGTTAATCAATTAGACTACCATTAAGAACTTGGATGTTTGGACTCCTGTAACTCTTTCCCTCAACTTGCTGCCCACTGAACACTGAGATCCAGAAAATGGCAGATATGTGTAAGCTTTCATCCATCCATCTTCAAACTACATCCCTTATAGCTAACTGTCATAACACAATCATGACTGTCTAGCATCTGAACCAGACCCCATGCCTTACTGCGGCAGCTTCTAAAATCCAGGATCTAGAACTAAAGCCAAATAAGGATAAAAAGCCAAATTGAGAAGAAATTCTGCAAATCACCAATAAACTCACTTCTGTGGTTGCTCCACCTGATTGAAACCTGTAGGATCAGCATCATGAGCATGTTGTTTTTACTGGCAAATTGTGAAGCTTCTGGAAATCAAAGATCTAGACAGGAAAGAATAAGAATAAAAATAATTATGCTACACATTTAGGATCATTGAAGTCATGTAGACCCAGCATCTAAGGAACAAGGTCAAGAACCCGTAACTCAAACACCCTTGACTTGACCACCGAGGTCCAGAACCATGACATCTAGAATCTAATTCGGGCACTCACATCCAGACTATGTAACATCAGGACTGAACTGCTAAACACACACATGCACAAACACTCTGATCTACAACCATCTCACAATTTGTTCATACTTTCCTACCTGATCTTCTCTTTTTGCAATATATTGCAATACAAATTTTTTACTTGCTATTTGCACAAAGTATTTTGAAATCATTGCTGCTACTTCAGGGATGTCAAATGTTTAACGTTTCTCCTCCCACTACCTCAACTCATACCTCATTACTACAAAAAGTACTGAAACTTTTTGTAGTAATGAGGTATGAGGTATGGTAATGAGGTATGAGTTTTTTAGTTGTTGTCACGCTGTAGCTCTTTGTTTGCACATTTGCATGTGCATTTTGTTGTCTGTGGTCTATTGTTGTCTCTTTGTTGTATAGAAATAGTTTTAGGTTAACTTAAAAATAAAAAATGTAAATCTGTCATATCTGAGCTAGGGTTAGTTCTAATTAGGCCTCTTAGTTAACTAGCTGGTTCCGGTAGAGCTGTGTTGTTAATTTATGTTGTTGCATGTATGTAGCACCTTGGTTCTGGAGGAACGTTGTTTTGTTTCACTGTGTGCAGAACTGTATATGGTTGGAATGACAATAAAAGCCTACTTGACTTGACTTGACTTGACTAATGAGGCAGAGATGTGTAGAAATAACACTGAGGAACATCTCATTACAGATTCTGAGAACCAGAGATACGGAACCAACTCTGACTTCTCAGACACATCCCAAACACCTGTACCACCACCATCATCACCATCACCATCGCTAATCAGTAATCAGACTCAGCATCTGAAACTTCTCAGCACTAATCTCTGGTTAACGCTTTAAAGCCTGATAGCAAAATGAGGTCTGGAGGAACCCTTGTCCCTTTAGCCCTCGGTCTGGATTGTAACGGAGCCCTTATTTAGCGTCCAGAGGCATCGGTGTCGGCGACCGGCGATTTGTCCTTGTCTAATTACGGCGGCGGGCGGCTGCTCCCTTCTCCCCGCGTGCTCATGAGTAATGGAGGACGCCGGCGATGGATGAGGACTGGACCGAGCGGCGCAGGGTGATTTGTGGGCCAGCCAGTCTTTCATTGGCTCTCGACCATTTGTCTTCCTGAGGTTAGCCGTGTGTGTGTGTGTGTGTGTGTGTGTGTGTGTGTGTGTGAGAGTTTCTGGCCAGAAGATGGTTTAGAATTACTTCCCGTTTTCATGCACTTTCATCCCTGGCCAAGCCTTTTTTATTTATTTATTTATTTATTTATTTTTTGGTTGTTGGTTCTGGAATTGTTTTTTGTTTGTTTCCGTGACAACAGGATGATGTAAGATATGACATGAACCTTGATGGCTGTGTTTTTACGACAGTGTTTTCATCTCTGTCGGCTTGAGGTGAGGCATTATGTGTTGATTTGTCGATTTGGCGAACGCTGGGGAAAGGTTGCGGCGGTCAGACGTCCTCTGTGGATTTCTTCTTCTTCTTCTTCCTCTCCTGTCTGTCAGATACCTGAAATCACTCGCTCGTTATGTCACTCTACATGTATACCATTTATTTTGTATACATTTACAAAAATGATATATATATATATTTATTTATTTATATATATATTTTTTTTGTTTTTTGTTGAGTTGAAACCTCAAAGCATTTAGAGGGGAAATAAATATGAAGTCAAATAAAATTCAACAAGAACAATGCTTAAAACCAGGTACAATTATAATCAACAAATCCATGATAAATATAAAAAACAACTAAAATCATAAGTGTGTTTTAAAAAGGTTAAAAAAATACCCTTCACCCTCAACTTTTTCTGTCAAATGCTAATATTCATACTAAAAATTCAAACAGATGATTTTTTTTTTTTTAATAAAAATCTGGATTTTAAAATAAATTTGACCAACACACTGCTAAATAAAATAAAATAAATAAATTAAAGGATCCCAAAAGCTTGTAGAAAAAACTCCAATCGGAGGCCACGGCCCCGTTACTCTTGTATTGATTTTCCCGACTTTTTCCCCTCCACCCTGCTGCTCTCTTTTACCTCTTCCCATTTTTTTTAGTAAATAAACACCAGATTTGTCAGGTCGAAGTCGGCCGTGGAGGCTCGGAGGACTCGGAGGCCTCGGGTCAGGATAGGATCAGGATCATGATTCATTCAGCCATCTTACGGCCGGAGAGTTTAAGGCCCAGCGCTCCTGACCCCCAACCCCGTGAGCCTCGCCGGTGCTACATCACTTCCTGTCAGCCACCTGGCAGAACAATACACGGCCAAGAAAAAAAAAAAAAAAATCCATGTTCACAACCGCTGGGCTCTTCACTTCTCTGGAAACTGAGAATTTACAGTAAAACAATAATTTCTATATATTCCATAAAAATCTTTTGATTTGATTTGATGTACTTTTGGATTTTGTAATTAACATGTATTTTTGTATTTTGTGTACATACAAAATTAATATTCAAATCTTTAACAATCAAAATGAAACAAGCTTCTGAAAAGTATGAAATAAAAAGATAGACAAAAAAAATGACATTGTGTTATTTCTTTTCCTCACAGCGTGTCCAGCTCTGGATTCTGGTCAGAATTTCTCTTTTTTCTACTTTTACATTTTCTAAATCAGAGGTTCACTGTACACTATTTTTTATTTGTTTCTGTGGTAACAGCTCGCTCGAAGGGATACTATAAGGAGTACAGCTGATGTGTGAAAAGTAAAAAAAGTTGTTTAAGTAGCATTCGTGGAAGGAGTCTCCAGTGTCAGGGCTTTGTACAGTCAGATACAGTACAGCTGTAACTTTGCAGCAGCATGAGAGGCTGTTCTTGTGTCTTAATGTCTTAAAATCGGGTGACACGGTGGCGTAGTGGTTAGCACTGTGGCCTTGCACCTTCAGGTTCGTGGGTACAAGTCCCGCCTCGGGGTCTATGTGTGTGCAGTTTGCATGTTCTCCCTGTGCTTGGTGTGTTCCCTAAGGGTTTTCTGGTTTCCTCCCACAGTCCAAAGACTAATTAGGCTGATTGGCATTCCCAAATTGTCCATAGTGTGTAAATGAGTGTGTGTGTGTGTGTGTGTGCGCCCTGCAATGGATTGGCCCTCCTCGTGCCCCCATGGGATAGGCTCCAGACCCCGAATAGAGTAGAAAGCGGAATAGACGATGAGTGAGTTAACATCGTGAGAGTGCATCCGACTAGATCAGGAGTGAAAACTTGGACATTAAATGTAACTACAGTATAAATGCATAAATAAAAGCATGACACATAATTTATTATTTGTAGGTTACTGTGGTGTAAGAAGAATAAAAGCCTTTGGGTGGTGACAGTAACTTCACCTCATCACGTCCTCAAATGTTTTTTAAAAATAACTATTTAAAAAAAAAAGAGATATGCAGCTTGGGTGTAAATCTATCATGCTTTGGTTCAAACACGTGTACAATAGGTGTTAAAGTGGCGAAGACTCAACGCCGCTTCCTCGAGCTGACGAGTGAATCCCCAGCGTGGGAATGTGAGAGGACGCAGAACTTTGTCCATCACGTCCTGTGATGAAAACCTATTAACGCGGCTGCAGCGTAAACAGGACGGTTGACCTTCGACCCCTTCTCGCTCGGACCGCTCTGCTGCTCTACCCGCATTTTATCCGCCTGCTGTGTCTTTTTTTTCGGAGTTGGATTAGTGAGGCCAATCTATCACGTCTCCCGGGCGAAGGCAGGACGATCGATATGTCAGTGCCCAAACACCACCAACATGCAGTTATGATGATGTTGGCGGGGATCGCGTTACAGCGCAGTGAGCACGGGATCGAACCCGGCCTGCCAGGGGAGCTGACGGAAAGCATGAATCACCATTAGGAGAGCTAGTTTCAACACACACACACACACACACACACACACAGTCTTTCAGCAAAATGTTCACAAAATATCACTACAAGTAAATCGAAAAGCTGATCTTAGTCAATCGTTTTTTTTGTTTCATGTTTTTTGGGGAGATCATGTCTGTCACGTCTTTTATTGTCTACTCACGACCGTCACATGACCTTTTCAATATATATTTAAATCTTAAGCCCCACCCATCAATCAAGGTTTTAAATGTATATGAAGGACAAAACATTTTCTCACACACACACACACACACACACACACACACACACACACACACAGTGTGAATTCACAGGATTGGGACTAAACAGCTGTGTGTTCATAAGAAAACCACTTGTTAGTGAGACTCATCTAAGCCTCTGGAGACAGTGTTATGATCTGGAGTTGATCAGTTACTCAGGTCGAGACTCAGCAACGTTACAGGGCAATAAAATTAAGTCAGCTGACGACCTGAATGTACTGACTCACCAGGTTATCACATCTGTGGAGGTTTTCTTGTTCCTTGATGGCACGCGCCGTATTCCATGACTCACAGTATGAAAGAGTGGGGAATCATTCCCACACATGAACTGGACACCACATTGTGTCTGTGTGTGTGTGTAATCAAAGCTAAAGGTGACTGAATGAAATCTTAGAGTGTGTGGCCAGGCAGCATTTTTGTGTTGATTTGTGTTGATTTTTACTAAAGAAATCTCACTGGGTCTCAGTGGTTAACTGGATTACTGATCAGAAGGTCTCAGGTTTAAAGCCCAGCACCATCAAATTGCCACTGCTGGGCCCTTGAGTAAGGCCCTTAAACCCTCAACTGCTCAGACATATAATGAAGTAAAATATAGGCTGTAAGATCAAGTGCATATTGTACTGTAGGTTAAGATGTGGTGTAGGTGTATTGTATGGGCTTTATTATTTTTTAATAAAGCCTAATATAATAAAAAAAAATATATATATAGTATATAATGACAATAGATGTAATTTATCCAATTAAAAGCATAAGTATAATAATAATAATAATAATAATAATAATAATAATAATAAATCATGAAAAATGTTACAGATAAGAATTTTTTTTTACATTTGGAAACTATCAACTTTGTAATTCAATAAAATAATAGATTCTTACATTGAACTTTCCTTTAATGTAAGAAAAATATAAACCTTTTATAATAATTTTTTAAATCATGGACACATTCTATAGAGAATTCTATAGAGATATTGTGTATATAATTTGCTTAAAATGTTATTGACAGCTACATTGCGTGTTATTTTTTCTTGAAAAAGCTTTTCTGTTCAGTTCTCATTAGTAGGATGTTCAACGTTACGACAGAGAAAAACACAATAAAGTGTTCGCTAAAGACAAGGTTGGAGGATTCCTTTACATCAACTTGGATAAGAACCCCCAACCCCCTCCCCCCCCGCCGCCCCCCCAAACACACACCCTTTTAGGATACAAGATACACTTTAAGCCATTCTTCTGACAAAAACGATTCATGATTTAATTACATTATCTGATGCAAAATTCTACTTCGTATTTTTACAATTTCTTATAAAAAAAATTTTTTATAAAAAAAAAAAAAAACACTTTTATGAATGGAAATTGTCAAAGAGAAGCTCCACAGAAATCTGGATTATAAATAAAAAAATGTACTGTATAAACTGAACAAGAGGTGATTCATAGATTCAATCTCTTGAGGATTGTTATAGATCACCAGCGATGGAGGAACTGAGATATGCACCAGCATCGGGTTTCATAAGAAAAAAACTAACCATTTGAGACATTCAGTGTCATTCTAATGCATTTTACGTTCATAGAAAAGGAACTAAAAATTCTTTTGAGCAACAAACAAACATACTGAACTAGACGCCATGTTAGCGAGTCTGGAAAACATTTTACTTCTCATTTGCTTTTTCTATCTCGCATCAAAAGCTGTTTAAAGCCACAGACTGGAACCCGATCTGTTCCCCAGCGCTAACTCTGCTAGCTCTTTAGCCTGGAATGAGTGGAGTTCAGTAAACCATGAGTGTCTCGGGTTACCCTGGTAATGCTGTTGCGGATGCGAGCGTGTTGGACAAATAGGTCTAGCTCTAATAGCAGCCCAGGGTGTGTGTGTGTGTGTGTGTGTGTGTAATGTAATCCTTTGTATGCGTATGTGTGTGTGTGGGTGTAGCAGGGGGAGGCATGGATAATATTTGAGTTTACAGGATGCAATTTTCTTTAATATAAATGTCGTAATGCAATTTAGCGCGGTGCGAGTGCCCGGGCCCGGCTGCGCGAATCTGCTGACGGTCTGCTTTTGGCTTTCTATGGATGAGTGGCTCTCTGGGAGTGCATTATGCATCATTTTCACCCGTTTAAAGATTACGCGCACGGCGGAAAAAAGGCATTACACAAACAAGGAAATATGTCTTTGATTAAAATATCTTTTATCTCTTTATTGATTAAAAGGCACCGTTTGGTAATAGAGTGCGTCTGCGCCTCCTCCTGCCTCTAATGGCTTTGTTAGAGTGTTTTCTTCTGCGCTCGTCTGCTGGACCGTGTACAGTAATGGCTGAACTTGAAGCCGCCAAGTTATCAGACTTTAAAAAAGCATTAGGATGGACGAAAAAAAGGACAAGCTTGTTTTCCTGTTTTGTTTCTTCTTTTTTTTTTTTGATGTAATCATTGTTTTAAAACTCTTTCTATTGACTTGAACACAAGGTGAATTATTGAGTTTAACAGTATGTGCAAAATGAAATAAATCAGCTGAAATATAGTGATGTAAAGAAGCAAATTATCAGGGATGAAGCGGAAGGTAAATGCATCTGAAATGTTGCTTATATATTTTAGGTGGTTTTGAGTTTTGTCACATGAAAAAAAAAAGTTTTTTGCCTGTCATATACTTTGACATCTCTGAGATGTCTCAAGAACGTGCTCGTTTATAAGATTTATATAGAGCGGTGATTATAATTGGACCTTACACTGATTATGAAATTGCTCCAAAACTTTTTAGTGAAGGTCACAGCAAGGTCTACCTTTTTAATTTACAGTAGGACACTTTAACATCTTCTGGCAAATATCATGACGTGTAAAAACTGGTTTAATACAGGCAGCAAGATTAATTAAAAGAGTCAAATGTCAGTTAAATAATTAAATTAAAGTCAAACCATTGGATGCAATGCCAAGCACAGATAAAATGGGACAGTGGCATCTGGAAGGTTGATCAGTTTGTCCGCTGTGGCGACCCCTCGACAGGAGCAACTGAAACCAACAACTACACCAACAATAAATGCTGTAGCAAAACAGACAAGTCTAATCAATTTCATTTGTAATCAGATCATGATTTAGAACATTCAGTACCATTTATTGTCCACCTGAGACGTTTGACTTGCAGCTTGATCTGGCAAAAAACACAAACAGAATGTTTTAAGACTATGTAATGAAAAGTGAAAATACAAAAACCAGAAATACAATGCAAAATTTTAGTGTACAGTAGGATGTCTGTATACGTTCTCTGACGGAAGTACTATAACTTCTTCATCCTCACAATATTCCCTGTGTGGACGTCAGGCATATCGCTCAGTGACCCCTCCAATAATCTCACTAATCAATTTATTCATATGATTTCTATTGCAGGTCTTCAGCTCTCTTGTGCTATAGAAAAAAACCCAAAAAAACAAAGAGGGGTGCTCACACATACAGTACAATTTCTCCATCAAATGTCACCAAGTGATCAGTGAAGGTGCAATAATAAAGATTGTTTTTAAATGCCAAAATAAGACTTTAACATAATTTATAAATATAATAGACTCTATACTATATATATGCTATATGCAATGCTTTTCCATTGTGTGTCAGTATAAATGTTGTTTTTTTAAGTTAGAATTACTTTAAAAAGATGACATTCAACCAACGTTGACTAAATGACATTGGGATAACGTTAAACGAATGTCCAACACAACATTATAAATATGACTTCAAGACAGCAGAAGATCAACGTTTATTTCTAGCATTTATTCATATTTTCTCAACTATTTTTTTTCTT
>JAQMYL010000015.1:1586949-1598490 GCA_030014365.1 Clarias pachynema | reverse complement strand
AGTCTGGACTCATCAGGTCACATGACCTTTTTCCATCACTCCAAAGTCCAGTCTTTATGATCCCTAACAAACTGAAGGCTAACAAGTGGTTTTCCTATGGACACACAGCTGTTTAGTCCCAATCCTGTGAGTTCCCATCACATTGTGTGTGTGTGTGTGTGTGTGTATGAAACTAATCTTAATTTCACTATTAAACATAGCTCTGGTTTTTACTGTCATTTTTTTGAGCAATACAACTTCATTAAGCATTTAAGTGACCTCCTATCACACTCATTCAGGATGTTTTACTGTCAAGTCTCAGTGTCTCCCTAGTTGCTTTTGTTGCTTGATGCAGAACAAGAATTTGACTCGTCTGAAATGGCGCCTTTTTATTGGTCAATCACTCTTAAGAAAAATTTTAATTTATTTGCTCTATCTATCTATCTATCTATCAATCTATCTATCTATCTATCTATATGTCTGTCTGTCTATCTGTCTATCTATCTGTTTCAGTTTCAATCTTCCATGAGGGGTCCTGTTGGAGAAGAAAAAAAAAAACTGCTGTAGTTATTGTCACTGGGAACATGAGCATGTGTAGAGAATTTGGAACAGGTTCTATCTACCTGTTCCAAATTCTCTACACATGCTCATGATCACAGTGACAATAACTACAGCAGTTTCTTTTTTTTTTTTTCTATTTCAGGTTAATTACGGAGGTGTAGCTCTTCACCTGTGGTGACTCGGAGACACCCGTGGTGCTCGAGCCACCCAGACGACCGGCCGCTCATTTCGCCCTGCCGTGATGTCACTTCCTGCAGCCCCGAAGAGGAGGGAGGAAAGACAAATTAGGTCCTGCACCTGCAGGGGCGTAATTAATGCTGTCGCCGGCATCCAAAAATAAATCAGCACCTCAACAAGACTTTTCTGTTTGGGGTCAAAATCTCCGGCTTATGTCTGTGAATTAATCATGATGCTACGGAGGGAGGTTGAGGAGGAAGGCGGGGGAAAATGGCTGCTCGAGCGTTTCTCCATCTGCCAGTAAAAATAAACAACAAACAGCAGCGTCAGAATGTGGAGCAGGATATAATTAGCTATTCCATCCCCACGAGCGGGCGGAAAGAAAACATGCAGGAACAAAACAAATTGATTAATAGGCAAACCTTTAGCATTCATTTGTCATGTGTTTGTGTGTGTGTGTGTGTGTGTGTGTGTGTTTGTATTTGTGTATCAGTAACACTTTTTACATATCGTTATTTATTTATTTTATTTAGTGTTCATTCCACTTGGTTGTATTTCTTTTTCTTTTTTTAGGTCTGGAAAACCTCTACACCTATTTTTCTATAAACTCCACACGACTCGGGACGAAGACGCAGGAGCGACTAATCCATCAAAGACGACGGTGAAAAATAAGCAAGCTAACCGACTTCGTATCTTCAAATGTCACTGCTTTCGAAGATGTGTTTTTGTGTATGTGTGTGTGTGTGTGTGTTGCTATTTTTGTCCTGTGCAACATGGACGAATTATCATACACTGATTCTATTGCTGCATATTGAAATCGCGATATTGCGATGGTCAGAAATCGGCCTCGAGTGTGTTGATTTGAGTTTATTGGGTTGTTTGAATGACGTGATTCATCACTGACACACACACACACACACACACACACACTTTTTTGCATGTAAGGCAGTAAGGCCAATATGATGGTAATGATCAGAACATGATGTATTGTGCAGCTCGACTGGACACGACTTTGAAATCTAAATGTTGCATCAAATTTGTATTTTATTCAGTGTGATTCTATAGTGAAGAGAATAATCCATTTCTTAAAATAAAATAAAATAAAATAAAATAAAAAATAAAAATTGCACCATGAACTGGAGTTAAAATATTATCTGTCTGATTAACTGAGGTTATGTGGTGTAAAATGGTGGTCTAAGAAATAACACATTACACTTCTGGGGAGAAAAGCAGTTACAGTAGGAAATCTGTGGTTATTTTAATGTCCAATGTAAAAGAGATTTAACTGATAGTGTGAAAAGTAAATAAAAAAATTAATCAGAGTAGTTAAATAAAAACAGCGAAAATGATTATAATAAATGTTCTCATTGAATTCAAAATGAATATTACACTATCTAATGAGTATTAAAAAGAGTAAAAGAAATCTATTTATTTCTGCTTGCTTTAAATATGCATTAGAACCGTAAAAGATCAAGGTTAAACACTATTTAAACTTAAAAACCTAGTGTGTGTGCGCGTGTGTGTGTGTGTGTATATATAAATTTCACATACTAAAACTTTCAAAGTTTACTAAAATCAGGCTTTATTTAAAAAATGGAAATAAAAATAAAATGGTTATCTTTAATGTTTTTTTTTATATTAGTTTCCTTAAATGATGAATAGAATATATTACAATGCCCATTTATATAATATTACATAATATAAAGATAAATTAATGGATAAATTCTTATTACTGCTTTGTTTTTGGTTATTTATTATAATAATATTAAATGTATAAATATTCTTTTCTTTTTTAAATGAATATCCTAATATGAAATAAAGGCACTTTTAAAGCCACTTACAATCAGATAAAAAAAAAAAAAGCAAGAAAATTCCTGCCTGACAAAACGAGAATAATTTTACCTTGTTTATCTGGTTAATTTCTCAGACTGCAGGTAGGTCATTCCTTACTGTGCTATTGTTTTCCTGTGCTGCCACGCTAATGTGGTGTAAAATACAGTACAAGAGTTATGGACTATATGTTATTTATAACTGGCAATAAATAGCAATGTGTCATGATTGTAGATTTTGGTGATGCAAGACAACATTACGGACAACAGACAAGGAAGTCAAATGTCTATCACACTTTACCTGCTATAGATCAGATCTTAGCTAGTAAATTTTTTTACATAATTCATGACTTGTGGCAGTTGAATGTTGAAAGGATAAAGTGACTGTAGAGTCTAGCTGTAGAGTCTTATGAAGGATTTTTGATGTCCACTTGTTCAGCTGTTGTAAAGGTTATATGATTAAACAGGGTTTCCAGTTGGCAATAAAAATTCCCAGTTTTTCCAAAACAACTCAGGAAATGGAAATGGAATTGTCACCTTTTGTATGAGGAAACAAATATTTGTATATCAGTCTTTACCTCCTTATTACATTTAATAAAGATAATTTGCTATGAAGACAAAATTGGGAGGCTACAGAGGAATTTTAGGAAACTAACCCAGTCTGGCCAAGTCATTGCTCATATACTACTGAAACGCGAGCATGGGGCAGTGTGATTCCTGTCCCAGTGGACCTCCATTAGTGCTTGTTGCAGTTGCTATTTTTTGCCACTAGGTGAAATAATTTTATTGCTACAGTGGGGAAGTTCAGGGCCCCGGAGTGGGAAGGGGCAACTCAGCAGGACATTGGCTTTATTTCTGTTAATTAGCGAGAAATCGCTGGTGACTTATTTGTATTTTAACCTAATTAAAAATAGATGTTTCTCGGTTGTGTAAAAACTTTTTGAAGATAAATATTTGTTGAATATTTGTTAAACTGCTGATATAAAGTACAAATTGCAAATTACCAAAATGACACAACACTGATGGAGATATTTTGGGATATTGATGGAAAATAACCGTGAATGTAGACGATCAGAAAAAAAATAAGCATTGGTGCTTAAAGAACAGTTTTATCTAAAAATGTACAAATTATATTTGATTGATTTATTTATTAATTTTTTATTATTTTTTTCATCAATCTGCTTTGTGATCTTTAGGCTCTACAGTGTTGTACAAGTAAGCGACAAACTAAACAAGTTAATTTTTACTAAACAAATAAATTTTAAGAGCTAAGAAAATTCTCAGCTTTTATTTATTAATTAAAAGTATTTATAGATATCCTGGTTGTTGTTTGCATTTTCAAAAATACGGACACAAAACACTCCGAAATGTAAATAACTGTTGCACTTTTTTACTTTTTTCTTTTTCTTTTACAAGTGAGTCACAAACGCTTCTCTGTGACGGAGCATCGTCTTCAGCCGATCAAAGGACATTTGGATTAAAAAAAAAATGCAGACATCTAGACATAACTGTAGGCAGTTAACAAAAAAAGCAATTAAAGCAATTAAATGTTTGATTATATTAAATACCGGTCCTTATGATCCGATGGCTCTTAACCGATGAAACTCATCCGTTATGTATTTTGGCGTTTTGACGTTTCTTGGCGTGTGTGGACGTCTGTGCACGAGCCACTGCCCGGGCCTGCTTGCTCGATTAGTCTGTCTCTGTTTTCCAGGCCAGACAATTAGGGAGTCATTTATTTCCACATTGCAGCGTGATGAGCCTCTCACACACACACACACTCATACACAAACACCTACACATACACACACACACGTCTCTTCAGAGCCTCACACACGTCGCTCTTCTTCAGATGCATATTTGCATAATGGGATCGAATGGGTTTGTAAATGTGGCCCCGTGGGGCTAAACGCAGATTGAGACACGAGGCGAGTCTGTTTTGAGGAAAATTAATGGTGCATTTTGCTGTTTTATAATGTTATTTAATGATGCAATTCGTCTAATAAAAAAAGGAAGAGCATTTTAAAAACGTTTTTATTATTTTTTTTTTATTTTTGCGTTTCCGTCTGAGGAAGCCCAGCGGCTCCGTGTAAATATTTCCTCGTGCAGCTTTCTGCGCTGCAGGCCGTTTTTGCGGTGATAGATGGTTTCTCTTTAGTGTATTGTGTGTGTAGCGCTCCTCGATCCAAATTGCTCGATTTCAAAGCAGTGTTTGTGTATTGTGTTTTAAAGTATTATGTTTTAAACCTACAAGGGATCAGCGAATGAGCCTGGTACTCCTGACTGGAAGGTTTTCACACCACAGTTCTGTTCAGCTCTGGATTCTGATTGACCGGAATTTGTAGTTTCATTTTCTATAACAGCATCTCTCACAGTACGCACGTATTTACGTGCTAACACGTTACCGTTTCTATAGTAACACAGGGACGTTCACAGGGACGTGTACCTCACATGGTCCATGTAAACTTTTGTAAAACAAATCACCGATATGATGAAGTTTCCTTTAAAGAGTAAATGTGTTTATGTTACATTTATGGAAGGAGTCTCCAGTGTCGAAGCTAAAGCTGTAAGATTTCTGATATTTTCAAAAACAAGCTTTTGTTTTGTAACTGATTGTGGTGGTACAGTTTAAAAATAAAACACTTCAGGATGTATGTATACACACACACACACACACACACACACACGCTTACACACACACACACACACACACACACACACACTTTCCTTTCTCCCTGCTGACCTTGACTCACACTTTTCTCTTTTGCTTGTTTCACACTTTTACCTGCACATACCAGGATTTTCTTCTACATTATTATTATCAGTGGATTAACAAAGAAAAATAAGGAAGAAAAATAACCACGAAAACACTGATGCTGCTATTCTAAAAGACTTTCACCTCCGTCAGATGGAAAGCCAGGCCTCCTGGGTGTTAATGTTACATTTAAAGTAAGAAATGAACAGTTGGGTGCAAAAGTAAGCGCACCCTCTTGTTTCCAGGTGAAGGTTTACTAATAAAAACACATCCAAAACTCAGCATGAAGATTTTAGCCGAATGTTCAGCCCTCTTTTTTGTTCGCTGACTCAAAAATGAGCACCTTTTTTACAATCCGAATTCTGGAATTAAAACTAAAGGACTTTCAAATCACATGAACCAATATTTTATTAACAATAGACCATAGAGAACATAACAAATGAGAAACAATTTTATGCACAAAATGAACTCATTACAAATTTGATGCCTGCTACAGGTCTCAGAACAGTTGGGATGGATGCATGTTTACCTTGGTGTAGCATCTCCTCATCTTTTCAAAACAGTTTGAAGACATCTGAGCATTGAGGTTATGAGTTTCTGGAGTTCTGGTGTTGGTCCTATTCTTGCCTGATACCACTTTTAAACAGTCCATTTTAAATGAGCCTCGGCCAACAGGACACGACAGCGTCTTCTGGACCATGTTCACGCACGGCTTCCTTTTTAGCATAATAGAGCTGTAGTCGGCATCTGCAGATGGCACGGCGGATTGTGTTTACCAACGGTGGTTTCTGGA
Organism: Clarias pachynema; assembly: GCA_030014365.1. NCBI lineage: Eukaryota > Metazoa > Chordata > Actinopteri > Siluriformes > Clariidae > Clarias > Clarias pachynema. Next base: position 1,592,396 of record JAQMYL010000015.1, on the reverse strand, counting down.
AGTATTCCTGGACCCATTTAGTAATGTCAATGACACAATCATGCCTATGAGTGATGCAGTTTTGTCTAAGGGCCCGAAGACCATGGCCATCCAACATCCAATCTTCATCCAATCTTCTGACTTGTGTAGTGTAGATGATGAAATTTGCAAAGCCTTTGACATTTGACATTGAGAAACGTTTTAAAAATATTCCACAATCTTTTTATGCACTCATTTACAGATTTGAGAGCCTCTGCCCATCTTTACTTCTGAGAGACTCTGCCTTTCTAAGACATCCCTTTAATAGCTAAACATGTTACAGACCTGATTCTAGATGTTCTCAGAGCCGAATCTTTTCCAAATATCTTGCTTTTTCAGCCCTTTGTTGCCCCGGCCCAACTTTTTTGAGACCTGAAGCAGGCATCAAATTTGAAATGAGCTCATTTATTGAATAAAAGTGTAAAATTTCTCTGGTTAAACATTTCTTATGTTCTCTATGTTCTATTGTGAATAAAATATTGACTCATGTAATTTGAAAGTCCTTTAGTTTTCACTTCAGTCAAATTTTATTTCATCCAAAAAACGGCCCAATTTTTCCGGAATTCAGGTTGTAATCAACTTATTGTCTGCAGCCGAGGTAGCTCTCCCTTTTCCTAGGACGATCCTCACGAGAGCCAGTTTCATCATAGCGTTTTATGGTTTTGGTGACTTCACTTGCTACATACATTTAAAGTTAAGATTTTTTGGATTGACTGACCTTCATTTCTTAAAGTTATGATGGACTGTCTTAGGGCTATCGACTCTGTCGGTCTAAAGCACATTAAGAAGGCAAGAAATGTCACAAATTAACTCTTGACAAGACACACCTGTGAACTGAAAACCATTCCAGGTGACGACCTCATGCATCTAATGGGAGAATGCCATGAGTGTGCCAAGCTGGCATCAAAGCTACTGTAAATGTAGCTACTTTAGGCAACCTAAAATATTAAACATAGTCTGGGTTGTTTAAAAATTTTTTCATTTGAAATTACATAATTCCACAGGTGTTCTTTCATAGTTTGGATATCTTCAGTATTATCCCTCTACCTAGTGTAGGAACCTCTGTAGTCAACAGTGGAGCGATGGTGGAGGCCAATGGTGATTTGGGAACGCCAAGTAGCCTAATCTGCATTTCTTTGGACTGTGGGAGGAAACCCGAGAACCTGGAGGAAACCCACCAAGTACAGGGAGAACATGCAAACTTCACACACACAGACCCCGAGACGGGAATTGAACCCAGACCATGGAGGTGCAATTCCAAAGTACTAACCACCAAACCACTGTGCTGCCTCAGTATTCATGTACAGTACGATGGTAAAAATTTAAAATAAATAAATAACCCCTGAACGAGGAGGTGTGTTCAAAATTTTTGTCTGGTACTCTACATGTACACACACATATGCACACACACTTTCACAAATCAAGTTAAACTTTAAATCTGTAAATACAATCAACTTTAATTGATTTTTTATGCTTCAGAAACACTCTGTGGAGCTCACGGATTCCTGTTCAATCCGCGCTCCTCGTCTTCTCTTCTTCTCTGCTCGCAGCTATGTGACTTGCCAGTTTATTAGTCACCAGATCGGTGTAGCTAATAAAGTGCTAACTGTGTGTGGATATATTATTTCTGTTCAGCCGTTAGACGCTGTCCATGCCTGGAGGTAGAGCCGGTGAAAAGCACTTTAGAAATTAAACGCTGCACTGTAATGGGGCTTAAATGACGCAGAAAACACAAGATATATTGACCATTTAATGAAATTCCTCGGCCTCGGCATCGGCTTCACCGAAAACGCACGTGCGTCTTCATCACCTGCTATTCTGCTCTGCGTTTCATTTTTATATTTGTGGCAAATGCATAAATATATACACATACTAGGAGTGTATCTGAGGAACACTGGTTATGAAGTGAGAGCGCACACCAGATACATATATTTCAGCGCACTATACACTCGTTCACAGCTAGGGGCGGTTTGAAAAGGCCGATCCAAACGTGTGCACAGACAGTAACCTGAGCTCGGGATCAAATGCATCAGCTGCTTAACAACAAAGAAACCATTTGGAATATTATTTAAACTTAAATGCAAAACAAATTCAATAACCCAGCTTATTATAATAATAATAATAATAGTAATAATGATAATAATAATAATAATAATACATGTACAGTAAAATCAGAGTTAAGGAAATAAGAGGCTGAGATTCGCAGCAGATGGAAAAGAGGAAAGTGTGGAAAAAAGGACGAAATTTGACCTATACTGTATGTACAGTTGGAAAACACTCAGAATTCTGGTCTTGGCTGACAGAAGTGGAACCGTGCTGTAGCGAGCGGTTATCTGAGTTACCGTATAGTCTTCCTGTCACCACTCCATCAGTGTCAAGGCTTTCTGTGCCCACTGATCAGATGTTTTTTGTTTCCTCCAGCAGGAATCTCCTGCATGTCAGTGCAGCGATCAGCACGTGTTCCTAATAAAGTGCCTGTGGAACCAGTGGAATAAACACACACATACACATCTTCAGAAATAAAAACTTTACTTAAAATACTTTTTTAATCACTTTTTTTCTTTCACTTGGTGCTTTATTTATAACTTTTTTGTTCCGCCCGAACAAATATAATACATCAGAACACCACATTCTGACTCTCTCTCTCTCTCTCTCTCTCTCTCTCTCTCTCTCTCTCTGTTGATCTTTTTTTTTTGTTTAATCTCACTCTCTTTCTCTGTTTCTGTCTCTCTGTCTGTCTTTGTTTACATATTTCTCTTTTTTTATGACATTTTTCTTTATACATGTCTGTCTGTTCATATGTACCATTCATATCTCTCCTTTTTTTTCTCTTTATGTCTTGCTCTTTGTCTCTCTATCATTTTCTCTTTGTTTTGTCTGTTTCTCCCTGTTCTTCAGTCTGTCTGTCCACTTGTCTCTTTACTTCTCTCTCTCTCTCTCTTTCTCTCTCTCTCTCTCTCTCTCTTTTCCCTCACCATCAAGTCTCTCTCTCTCTGTCTGTCTCACTCTTTCAGAGTCTCTCTTGTTGTCTCACTCTATTTCTCCACTTGCCTCTTTCTACCTGTCTCTCTGTCTGATCTCTGTCTTTCTCTTTCCATCTTACTCCTTATGGCTCAGTGTTTTTGTCTCTCTCTCTCTCTTGCTCTCTCTGTATCCCTGCCTTGTTCTCTCTCTGCCTTTCTCCTGTTTGTCTCTCTGTGTCTCACTATTTTGTCTGTCCGTCTCCCTCTCTCTGACAAGCGGATGGAGTGACACTAGCAGCAGACGCGTACAGTACGCTCCTCATTCCTTCCGTCTCCACTTCCCTCGTTCTCGCCGCCAGCACCGAGGCTAAATATAGTCACGTACAGACCTACAGACGTGTGTGTACGTTCGGTGATAAAGTGATGAATGGCCGTAGCTATTTGGTAGCTATAGTAGGCTTCTAATGAATACGACGCTGCACGGGGAAAGTTGTAACTAAGGAGTTATGACGTGATAATAAACATTTCCTGCAGGACGGAGAGGAGAGGAAAAAAAACACCTCCGCTGTCCTGCTGAATTAGAGGTAAAGAGCAGGAATGACGCGACTCCTCCGAGGAACTTCTCTATCAATATGTACGCATTATAGATATGTGTTTTTTTTTTCATATTGCACTTGAGAAATATAAATGATGTTATAAGCAGAGCAGGAAGGATATTATTACTTCTTCAGCTCAGGACATGATTTATCACAACTTTTCTAAGGAGGAAGTTTATTTTTTTTTGTCCCACTCTGTAGCTCAACTTTCATTTAGGAGACGAACAATGTTTAGCTAATGGATTTAATATTTCCTGTAGGAGAAAAAGAGAGAGAGAGAGAAAGAGAGAGACTTTATCATACCTTTGATGCATCCGTTTCTCATATATAACATATTTACATAAAAAAATTTAAATAAACATACCCTCTCACCCTGCCCCAAAAAACATCTTTCAGTCTTATTCCAATTTCACTCCATAAATCCATAAGGAATTCCATATTCTCACTTTAAAGACCTGCTGATTTGCTTTTTTTTCTGTGCCGATTTCATTTTTGGTGGCTCGTTGGCGTAGTGGTTAGCACTGTCTCCTCGAACCTTGAGGATTTGGATTCGATTCCGACCTCGGGGTCTGTGTCCGTGACGTTTACATGTTCTCCCTGTGCTTGGGGGGTTTCTCTGGGTTCTTGGTTTCCTCCCACAGTGCAAAAACATGCAGATTAGGCTAATTGGCGTTCCCAAACCACCTGTAGTGTGTGTGTGTTGGCACCCTGTCCAAAGTGTACCCCACTTTTGTGCCCCTTTTTTGAGGTCTGCACACTTAAACATCTCAGACGTATATGTAAGGTCTTAAGGTAAGAGATCTTGATTCCAAGCTGAGCGGTGTGCACAAGGCTGGTGAACTTCCCAAAGCTGGCGAGATCCTCTGTGACCTTCTCACGTCACAGGGTCATGATAGAGGGGTCGATCCTCTCACCCAGATTCCTCTGTTGGTCAGTGTGTGGATGAGATTTTTGTATTTCCATGAACACCACCACCGGTTTGTTCATTCAGGACACAGAGGACATGTGCGGTGCATACAGCTGATCCTCCATCTTCTCCTTTTGACCTTGTGCACACTCTGTCCTGCTCTTAACTTTGTCCAACCACTAATACATCACCTAATACTCATGAAAAAGTTATAAAATTGTATCAATAAAAGAAAAGGAAAAAGAAATTAAGAAAAAGGTACATAAATATGCTCTAGAGCTCTCCATCTGGGAAAACAGAGGGGGGGGGGGGGTGGAAGGAGACAGAAAGAAAGAGACAGAAAAAGACGGAGAGAGGTGGAGACTGAGACAGAGACAGAGGGAGAGACTGAAGCTTTAGCAACACAGCATGAAACAATAAGAGACAATTATTTATTATTTTACTGTGATTTTATTTATTGATTTATTAGTTTATTTCTGTCTTATTTCTTTCTTTCTTTCTTACTTGCATAAAATCTGTGGGTTATTTATTTATTTGTTTGTTTATTTTTGTTTTTCATTAATTTTTGTTCAGCATTTTTTGCATTATTTTCCTGTAATTCATGTTTGTTAATGATGTCATTGACAAGGATGTTTTTAGAAAGGTTCTTTTTATCATTGTCAAAACAATCCACTTTAATTAATTTTTACAAACATTAACTCGTTAAATGAAGAATTAATTATGTAAATAATTGTATAATTTTGGTACAAGTTCACAAACAAGATAGAGCTCAAAAGCTTCCAGACCAAAATAAATAATTTATTACATACTTAGTTTCATTCATTCATTCATTTATTCATTTATTTATTTATTTACATGAATAAGCTATTAATAGCCCATAGTAAATTACTTCAATTGTTAATGATTAAAATACAGGGGGTATTTAAATCTTACTTTTTATTTATTTATTTTTTATTAATTTAG
>JAQMYL010000015.1:1539475-1556097 GCA_030014365.1 Clarias pachynema | reverse complement strand
AATCGGTCCGCCGAAACTCATCCAGTGAGAAACGTTCCGCGGTGCAAAAATAAGTGCGATTAAAATGCGTTAAAAAAAAATTATGCGTTATTTTTGTGTAATTAATTAATCTAAATTAACGCGTTAAAGTCCCGGCCCTAATATATATAATCTTTTTAATCTTTTTACCTCCAATTTACCTCCAATAGGTTTTATTATATTACATATTTATTTATTCATTTATTTATTTATTTATAATTAATTATAATTAAGTTTCTATTTTAGTCTGATAATTTATTATTTCCAAGCTCCCCAGTCCCATTCCCTTGTGTTTAACAGGGGTGCCAATATTTCTACATCTGACTCTAAGCGCTACAGGATTAAATTCCTACACGCACCATGACGACTGTCAGACTGAATCCTGCTGTTCATACACTATCTGAAATTTTTATATGTAATATTTACATATTTGTAGAAAAAACTGTCCAGTATTTGTGACTTTAATATCGCGTGTTCTTCTTCACCCAGAGACCGACACACACAAACACACACACACACACACACACACGTACACACATACACACAAACACACACACACGCTTCAGTTTCATCTTAAATGATATTTCTGCCATTTGAAGAAGGATCGCGTCTGGATAAATATAATCTGAGACACAGTTTTTAAACATGTAGAGATTCAATTCTGTGTCCTAAGACAGACAGGGTGACGAGCTCAGGGGCTCAAAGTTCACTACAAGTGCTCACTACAGAGTGTGTGTACAGTATCTCCTAATCCCAGCATGAGCTCTAACGCTGGATAAATGCTGCAATGTGAGGACGCTGTAATATAATGTGATACAGTGATGTTAATGAAGTAACGAACCTAACAACCCAAACACAATCTTACAAATACAACAAAATAATCACCTTTATTCAGAGCATTCATGCTGATTAACATCCATTTGTCCGACCGCATCCATGCTCCATTGGGTTTCTAACAGGGTTTAGAATTCTGATCAGTGATTTAGACGGACACAACAGCTTCCCACACACAGCGTGTGTATCTCATGTATCTTTATGTTTCATTTTCTCTTTCTGAAATATTACTGTGATTTGCGTCTTAGCTCACAAATTTGCCAAAATGCATCACGTCCACTTTCACATATTTGTATTTTTTTTGGGCCACTTTTCATTTTAATATTACAGTAAATTGCTTATGGTTGGTGTTTTTTGTTTGTTTGTTTTTGTGTCACACGTTCTTACAGTATGTATTTACTAGCATTAACAGCAGGCCCCCTAGTGGTGAACAGTGCAGTCATTTATGTAACATTGTGTCTGATCAACATTATTTACATTTAAGCATTTGGCAGACGCCCTTATCCAGAGCAACTTACATTTTATTTCATTATACTGTATATATGAGCAGTTGAGGGTTAAGGGCCTTGCTCAAGGGACCAACAGGGACTACTTAGTGGTTGTGAGATTTGAACCTGGGACCTTCCAAGCCATAGTCCAATGCCTTATCCACTGAGCTAACACTGACCATATTCTGATGCCATGTAGTCAACAAGCTAATTTTGTCCCAACATCTGTATTGTCACCAAATTAACTTCACCACAACATTTTTACAACCAAAAATTCCTTGGACAAAAATGTTAGCTTAAAGAGGCTGATCGCTAAAATCATGCCTATGAATTGCCTGTTTTTTTTACTACTCTCAGAAATCACATTTACAAAAGAATGATCCTTCTATTTTTCTTCTACAACCTCAAAACAACACCTTTGTTCAGAGCATTCATGCTGAATAAAATCAAAAATAAACAATCTGTTTATTTTGTATTAATTTTGTTCTAACAAATTCCACTTCCTGAGTTTTGATTACAAGGTTAAAAGAAATCAGTCTTATCTACGATTAGTTAAAAGAAGTGTTCTTTTTTTTAAGTACAGTTAAATCATGCTGTTCCATGGATATTTAATAATCATTACAATATCTGAGTGTCAGTGTGAGTCTAAAACACATTTACATTTAATTAGTTTGTTGTTAACAATGAGGATAATTTTGCAAGGTTAGGTTTGTTATACGTTTTCTGACCAAACCATTCTGTACTATGATTGGTTACTAGAAGTTGATCTCATCTATGATTGGTTAGATCTTTCCTGTGTGTGAAATGCGAGCCAATGCTAGAGCATGAAGGTGAGACTTATTAGTGCATTTTTAGTACTGTTTAGCATTGTTAGTTTATCTAGCACTAATCATGTCGTGAATATTTATTTATTATTAAACCTCAGAGTAAGTTTTCAGTCTATCGTTCTAATGTTACTTTTAGATAAGTTTAACTGTTAATAATGAGGATTATTTTGCTTTAGTGTAACCGCGCCGCTATAGCAATTAAAGACTATATTGCACAAGAAACAATTTTTATCTTTCTACATTATTTTTACTCTATGTAATTATTGAAAATAATTAATGATTAATAAGGTGTTAATTATTTTCCTACATCATCACGTCTTAAAGTGATTTACTCCTCTACCAACCAAAAGTTGGTTAAATGCGTCTTTTTTCTCTCATTTTTGAAAACAGAACATAAAAAGCTCTAAAGATGGTGAAAAAGTTACAGCTTTACTTCTGATTGTTGGAAAGCTCTGACACTGGAGACTCCTTCAACGCAACACATGAATGGTTTACAATTTAAATAATATCTTTGCTCAGCGATCGACATAATTGTCAAACAAAATGTTTTGTATGCTAATGTGTTTAGACTAAGAAAGCATTTTTGCAAAATAAAGCTAAAGATTGTGCCAAAAGAAAGAGAAGTAAAGCTGACGGATTTATCAATAAACAGGAACTGGTTCATATTTGTGGCATATGGTGGCCGACACTGAGGTGTTGAGGTTGGCTGTGACGGAGTCGGGGTGTTTTTTAGGAGGCGGGGTTGTGACAAACACTCTCTCTTCTCCTCCCTAACACACACACTCACACACACACACTCACACACATTCACACGCAGCAGAAAATCAATGCTGCGCTGTCAGCGGGTCCCTGGCGTGGCTCATCGGAGTGTGATTTTCTCCCAGCGAATGTCAAACGAGAGACGATTCCTCTGCGCTCAATCTGTTCCGCCGATAGGTTAAAGAAAAAACAAATGCACGACTAGACCTCAGCTTGTTGTATACTGTGTGTGTGTGTGTGTGTTTCGCACCCCTCAGCTTCGGCCCCTCATCAGAGACAAACAAGCCGTGTGTGAGAGGTGGAGCCGGCAATCTGGCCAGGAAGTGTCTGATCTCACTCGCTTTCTCACAACCATCATGTAACGTAAAGTCGGCCCTTCGACGCCGTCTCACGCCTCCGCAGCTTTTCTTTCGTAATTATGACAGCTTTTGTTTGGTGGGACTTTTGTAACTGGTGGTGTAACTTTCCTCTCTGCTTTGGGGAGCTCTTCCGTAGCTAGTGGTAAAAATATATGCAAATGATTGTTCATAATAGTTGATAATAGCTGATAGTATTATTTGTTTATAAGAATGATCATTTAGCTGCAGTCTATTTAGGTTCAGTGGTATGGTCTGTCCACAAACGCTGACCGGTTTCCCAGTCCCACAACATGATGCTCCCACCACCATGCTTCACACTTTTTAATCATGTGATTTTTAAAATAGTATTTTTTTATTTTTCCAGAACTTCATCCCAGACTTGTTTCAATCACCTTGGTGATTTTTAAGGTGTGGTCTATAACCAACTCTGCTTTCATTTTGTATAAATTTCTGAGATACATTTCCCAGTTGCTGTACTGTTTGTGAACTGCTGACAATATTTCTCCTAAATTCAAAATATACCTTTTGTTATTCAGAGTGTAAATTTAAAGGAAATGATAACATCACAGCACATCGAAATAACCCAAGATCATGTAGAGCTTTAAGAACTCAAATAAAACAAAAAGCAAATGATTTGTGAATAAATTTTGTTAATGCTTTGGCTAAATAACATTAAGAAATCAGTATTTGGTGGAATAATAACCCCGATGTGCAGTTACAGCTTTCGTGTGTTTTGGTTCTCCACCAGTTTTTTACTCAACAGCAACAAGCTGTAACCTTTGGGTTTGGGTAACTTTATACCACTCTTTTTTGCAAAAAAGCAAACAGCTTATTTTTGCTTGATGGTTTGTGACCCTCCATCTTCCTCTTGATGACATTCCAGAAGTTTCCTGGAGTAAATTGCAGTGCTCTCTTATTTTTTCCAGAGTTGTATATATTATTTATACTTTTCCAGAAGTTTGTCTTGGACTTGTTTCAAACACTTGTTAAGCTTCATAATGTTGTACTTTTTTTCCCTTTAGGTACATTCTCCAAACAAACCCTTGTTTGTTTAACCACAGAAACAGATTTTTACATTGAGATCATCAACTAAAATAAGAGAACAATTGACAATTTTGCAATCATAACTTTAAATTTAAATTTCTTTTCATATTATGGAGTAATAAAGTCAATTTCCACAATGCAACAATACAAAATGTGGCAAAGTGGTAAAATATTATGTAAGACTTGCTAATGGCATATTATTTTACTCTGATAAGTCAGCTGTAAGCCACTAACAGAAAGAACAATCTCTCCTGACTGTTAACAAATTAGAATAAGTTATAAGGTGATAACACTTAATAATATAATAAGGTAAGGTAATTTTAGCTAACTGGGTAATAAAAGTATTAAGGGCAGATGCAGATAAATTATCAACACTGCTAATCACACCTACTTCTTAAAGGTCCATTTAAGCTAACTAGGAAGATAAAAGGTAGATGCAGATAAATTCAATAGCTGTGGCTACTACTACTAATATTTAATATCTTGTGGTAATTTTAGCAGGCTAGCTCACTAATATTAACCTCTGCGGCCATTTGTAGCTAGTCAGATAAGTCATCTGTTAGCATAACGCAATAAAGAGAAGTATAGTAGCTTTGGAACTTGCTTTTGTTTTGTCTTGGTTTCAAAAAACGTTCAACAATTAAAATAACAATTTAATATTCTGGGTTATGAAAGAACATTGTGAAAGAAGAATAAATCAAAGAAAGCCATAGAAGTGAGAGATTTATAGCCTTTTTTTTATTTTACAAACTGAAAATCTTGATATTAATATAAACATAAAACCATTAAGATATAAAGTGTGTATAGATTTACAAAAATGTGCATAGATGAAATATGATGGATTTTCACCATAAGTGCTTCATTGTGGTGGATCCAGAGTCGATCCCTGTAATGCTAAACATAGATTGAGAATAAATCCTTGATGATGCAAAGAATCTTATTAATACATTAAATCTGCACTTATCTGTTCTTATGCTCATCTCCTTGATATATTTCAGCATTTTTACATAAAATAAACCAGCCTTAAGCTTCTAGAATAAGAATAAGAGGAATAAGAAATGAATCACTAGAGGGCGCTGTATATCCAGGGTGTTTGTTTGTTCCGGGCTGCTGAACTTGTTTACGCTGCTTGTGTGTTTAGTTAATTTGCTGGAGAGCTCATGACCTGCTGTCCCTCGCCCTGATGAATGTCCTCATCCTTCTCTTTTCCCTCCTACTTCCTGTTTCTTTGTCTCCTCTTCAATTAATCAATTAATCAGCTCTGCTAAGTGTGTGTATAAACACACAGCCAGGGTTCTGTGCCTTGAGGGGGAGGATGGGAATGGAGCCAGTCGTATAATAATATATAGTGAGTGTTTTTATTGTCTTAACGTAGCCTCATCATTTCACATTTAGGAAATCAGAAACAGCTGTAATGTTAATACTTTGTTATAGGGGTTGAATTATTATCATTGTTACAGCAAAGATTGTACTGTGGTTTACCTTATAGAAAACAAATCAGGCTTAGAAACATTCTCAAACTTGTCACTCGTACATTTTTGTATTTAAATGTTTCATGCATAAATGATTTAAAACATCCAGGAGATTTTTTTAATCAGTTAAAATATGCAGATAATTATTTTACTATTATGATGAAATGTAAACAATCAACTATTATACCTGCAATAAAACAATACAAATCAAGCTTATCAGCTTAAAATATTGAATATTTAGGCTGAAAATGATAGAAATCATAAATTTTGTACAAAATGTAACTATATTACTGCATAATAAAGATAATTTCTGAGGTAACCCAAACTTGAAAAAAAAATCTGTTTATTAGATTCTGAAACACAAATATACAATTTTAAATTTTATAATTATTGTGTAAATTTTATACATGGTAGAGCTATACTAGAAATAAAAAACATCGAAAAAGCAAGACATCATGTTAATGAATCATGTAAAATCAGAGTAAATGGTCAAGAGTGGTTTGGAAGTGATTTATAGTTTACTGTATATTTTACTACAACAAGTATTAAATTGACTCATAAATGACTTAAATGTAAGTAAGTCTTTACTCCAAATGTAAGTGATTGGTGTCTAATGTGGTAAAAAGTCAAATGTCAGTCTTTCGGCTGCTCCCATCGAAGGGTCACTACAGTGGACCATCCGATCCGCACACAAAACGCAACCTTCCCATTTTATTTAGGCTTGGGAACGGCACTGCACCCAGCGTGTGGGGTTTGGGCATTGGGTTTGAATATAACCTGTGCCTTCCGCATCAAATATAACCTAAAATTCATTCAATTAAATCACAGTCTTAAAAAAATAGAATTTTAATACAGTTCCAAAAATCCACAAATGTGCCATAACTTACAGGTTGTCTTGATCTAAGAGATAAAATTAACTAAGAACATTATCATGAAGAGAATTAAAATGTCAGTTTTTAATGTCAAACATATTCAAATCACCCAAACGTGGTTATTTGTTGTATGATGTTTTCATTTTGTATTTTGTTAAAAATGGCTGTGACCAAGATAACAAAAACAATTCAATTGTAAAAAACATATACAGGTATTACACTTCAGTGAGCACTGAGACACACACATGCATTAAGATTAAAGATAAAAAGATCATTTAGACAAAAGAGGACAGCATTTAATTTAATGTTCTAAATGTTATAACCTTAAATATACAGTACTGTGCAGAAGGCCTTAAGCCTCTTATTTCATATTATTAAATTAAGTTAAACGATTAAATGAAAGAAACAGGAACCAGTGTTTTACTGTGACAGTTGTGTAACAGCCTCAGCAGCGACCTCATTTCCCCTCCCGTCAATTCCAACCATTCAGCATCAGCAGTGTAATAATCACCAGCCTGATCAGATGAACTGTCATCATCTGCATCTGTTTCTCACCGGTTCATGTCTTAAGTTAGATGGATTTAAGCTTAGCAAACACAAAAACATTCCTCTGAAATTGCTCGGGTACAGGGACTGGACTGAAAATAATAAGAGACATAAAAGTGCTTCAGGAAGCCTAGAAACCTATTCCTCAAGACTACATTACCCAATACAAGAAGAGGGGGGCCGGGTGGGTCATGATTTTTAAAGAGGAGAGTACTGTAAAGCTCAACAAAATGAAGTTATCTTTGTGGTGTCCCTGATTATTTAATACTAAACAACTTCCTTGTTTTGAGTCATTAAAGATATCAGGATAATTATAGCTTGCGGTATCAGTGTAAATAATGTTAAGCACCAAAAAAAAAAAAAAAAATTCATGAAAGAAGTGTTCTGATGCTTTCCTAATCTTACACTGGGAAGCTTATTTAGCTTTGATTATTTGATTAGTTCCACATGACGTATATTAATTTCCCAGAGTCACTTTTCACCTGAAATCTTTAAAGCGTTCGACACGTTTTTTTGTGTTTTTTTTTTTGCCAAGACGGCTGCGAACTCAATTATCGGCGTTTCAGAAAACAGATGTTGCGTTGTCAGTTGATTAATCCGGATTCGATGACAGCTCTCTTGATGTTAATGAATCTGTCGCGTGTACTAATTAAATATCATTTCATGTAGCGACGCTTCGATTGTAGCGATGCTTCAGCGCCGTCATGACGTCTGTCCCGGAACGCTAAAGCGCTAAAAACTGTAAAACATGCAACAGAATGTGTGTAACAGTGTGTAACATCCTAATGTAGCCTACGCCTCGTGTTGTGTCAGAGAAACAGAAGAAGGAGAAGAATAGAGAGTATAATAAAGTTAAAAACAATGTCAGGAAGGCGCTTTTCCTTTCCTTTCTGGGAAAGATTCCAGCGCTAATCAGGTATGGAGATACCATCGGAGATACACGCGTCTCCTGCGAGAGGAAAAAAAAAACGCACAATGTTTTACAGCGGCATGAATGGGAGCGCGATCGTCCGAACAATAGCGCGGAGATTGGTACTTAGGAATGAGAGAGCGAGTGAATAGACAGTCATTAACCTCCTCTCTCTCTCTCTCTTGCAGCTGGAAGGATGATTATTATCTAAATGAGCTCATCTCGCTCTCCCGAGCCCGACGTCGTCTCCGCTCAGGGCCCGTGTCTTAATCTCTCTCTCATCTCAACGCCATTGTGCGCGCGGGATAATCCGCGTGTCAGTGTGCATACATATGGAAATTAGCTCCTGTTTAATTCCAATTAGCCGCTTAAACGTCACAAAAGGCACCGGGGAAGAGTGTACGACTTGGATTGAAACATTGCAACCTGAGAAGAACAGATAGGAACACTGTCAAACATTAGCATAAAAAAGTCAAACTCAAGCTTCCTCATGATACGATACGATTTCTAATCTTAAAGCGACGATCCGATATTAGACGATGCTCCTGAATATTCAGTATTCTTCTAAATCTGGACTGTTCAGTCACAAATTACAAGAATAAATCATATTATGAATATGTATTTGCAGGAAATCACCTAGCCTAGTGTTTCCCAAAGTGTGGGCTGCAGCCCTCTATTGGACCATAAGGGTACTGCAGGTGGGCTGAGCGATGTCGTTTATAACAAATAAAGAAAATGCTTTTAATTTTCAATTCTGTTGTCATGTTTAAATTTCCCATAAAATAGTTCTGAATAAGTGTTAATATTTCAAAGGCAACCAGCACTTATAAAACAAAGCCATGGGATTTAAACATATTCTTAATTTATCTTAGCCTCGTGCATTGATCAGAGTTAGTTGATTTAAGGATTGGGTGGGACGCAGAAGATTTTCACATTTCAAATTAGCCCACAACCTGGTTAAGTTTGGGAATGGTTGATTTACAGTTTTGAAAAAACTACGACTCACATTAAAATTATTAATCATTTTAAAGACACATTCTGCTATCTTTTTTTAACAATAGTAATCGATTTACTGTTATTACCTCAATTTATCAAATTGCTACACTGGTAATATCAAGTCCAACAAAGAAAACCTTCCAAATTTTAAATATGAACCATCAGAACCACTTACTCAGGCATCCTAAATGTCAAAAGGGGCGGGGCTTAAATTACAACCCATCATATATATCACTAATTGCTAGGAAATTCAGAGTAACTATCAGAGACATAACTTTAACGTTAGCTAAAATACAGTAACTACACACTTTGTTCCGTGTAACATGAGCTAACTATACTAGCTTGCAGATTTGGCCAAACTGTTGTCTAAATTTTATCAAATCTAATGTTGCCTAGCTACAGACACCCTCAGGACATCAAGGGTGGAGCTTAAAGTACATTTCTGCACCAAAATAGCCGAATGATATCACAACAATCACAAGCAAAAGTAACTATCAGAGACACAAAGAGACATTATTCTAGCTTGCCAAAGTATCTATGTGCAGCAAGATATTATTAAGATATAGAAAGATATATCTGTAACTATTGTATTACACTTTATAAATGTGGGAGGAGCTTACATTAAATATGATTTCCAGCAAATTTAACATCAGCCACGTAGCTAATGAAGAGATTCTGTTTTGCATAATATATACATATAATTTTATCCAGTTATACAGTAAAAAGGAAAAAAAAAATCTTTGGGGTGATGATGTCACGGAATCACCTTTTCAACTGGCTGATTAAAATTATCTTAAGCTCCACCCCTTCTTTGCATCATATTACTATTTATGTTTTATTATCTTTACTACTACAACTCAAATCTGTAAATTGAACACGTAAGGAACTTTTAATTTAAAGGATAAAACCTGAGCATAAATAATGGCGCCCCCTGTGAAATACATTTACATCTCATTGACATTTCTGTTTCATTTTACCAAACGAAGACGGGAAACACAGATTGATGGTTTTCAGGAGAGCTGTACGTGCCAGACCTTAGACTATTTAAAGCAAATATATGCGTTTCTTTTGGGGGGGGGGGTTTATAAAAACAGGACATGGTGTAATTACGTTTACATAGAGCTTGATTGTTATTATTGTTATTAATTATCTCTAAAAATGCAAAAATAAAGTCATGTCAGGGTTTATAAATCATTAAAACACTACTATGAAAATGACAAGTGTGACGCAATGCCATTGTTTGTATTTGCATCCTAATTTAATCTCAAAGTGGGGCGTGGCCAAAACTGAAAAGTTTTTTTTTTTTTTAGGCACCTCCATCACCAAGCAAGTCTAGTCCTTATTACTCATTTATTTGCCTGAATTGTTGTTATAATATTCTCCAAACAGGAAGGAAGACATTCAAGGAAATTAATTATTCACACTTTGTTTTTGAAAATTGTAATTTTAAAGGCTAAACAGTGCATTCGTATTGCTTTATGTGCTTTGAGAAAGCTTGTGGTGAGATAAGGGAAATAAATAAGTATATAATATATAAATCATATACTGTAAAGCACAAAATATGCAAAATGCACACACTCCAAATACTGTATGGCAAAAATGAAGCGAGATGGTTCAAAAGTTTTTCATTGATGTTTTATTCAAGAGATTTAACACCAAATTTATCCGTAAAACCTCTAACGAGCGACATTTTGTTGGATTGTGTTAAAAAGCCTCAATTCCACAAATGCTTGAGTGTGAATCCCGCCCCCAGTCTTACCATCTCAACCCAGTCAGATTTTGCCATTTTGCAAATTCTTTTAAATAAATTGCGTTATAATAACGTTAGAGAGCCGAATCCAGACAGGATGATATTAACATTTATGGTTTCTGGATTCCACGTAGGGAAAAAAATGACCTTAACGCTCCATTAAGTCATCAACAACTACCTTAAAGCTGTCAGGAAGAGCACTCTGACGCATTATCATAAAGTTAGCCATCCATCCTCCTTGATCCACACCGACTCCACCCTCGAACTGTCCTTATTTCCTCTCATATACACCAATCCAATATACCGCGCAAAACCACTCTCCCTCCTTTACATTTTATTTTGACCGTCCCGTCCCGTTCCTTCCTTTCCTTCCCTCCACCCACCCCACTCAATATCCTTCCCTCTCTCACACGGCATCAATATTTCATAAACTTACAGTGACAAATTTATTTTAATGCGCCTTCCGTGTCGACGCGGAGATTGATTGGCCGATCAGGGCGGTGGCACGACGGCGAGGCGAGTGGTGGAGCGCGGCTTTACCGCATACATTAGTCAAAGACGGACGAGCGAAAGGAGGGAGGGATGGATGGGAAAGAGAGAGTGGAGAGCTGAGAGAGAGATTGAGAGAGAGGGGGCCAGTCACCAAACTGGGGGAGTAGATTTATCATAGTTATGGCTTTCCTAGGCATCCATTTTCCTCAAGGCCGATGACAGGGAGTATCTGCACAGGACTGAGTATTGATTGACGGCACGGTTTCCCGCTCAAACGGACCTGGTTAGGCGGTTCACTGTGACTCCATGATCGCATCACAGCAGGCTGTTGATACTGCGGTCACTGAGTCGTTGCTTAACATCAAACAGCGACGTGGGAATTGAACCAGTGAATCGTCCAGCGGCTGTTTTGTTGATTTTTCTATAACAGCACATCTGTACAGGTGTTTTGTTCCTTTTATACTACAATGATTACACGTCCAAACAGTACATCCTAGTTTTTACCCATTTATAGCTACATTTACCGCTTATGATCGCTCGTCCCAGTTCCTGAAATCGTATATAAGCAGTCGCTTCTTCACAAGCTTCTCTTTCTTTTCTCTCTTAAAGATAATAAATTCAGGTGGTGATATTTCCAATAAACCAGAAAAAGCACAAACCCATCTATCATGAAGATCTTGGAAAAATTACCTCTGACTGTTACAAAATGCTGACACTGGAGACTCCTTCCATAAATGTTACAAGATTTCCATATAAGGAATTACACGCGTCTCACTAAACATGTTTAATATGTCTACAGAACATTTCCATTTTTCACGCGGAAAGATGGAAACGTTATCACAGCCATTATTTACTTACGGCCACCGTGCGAAACCGCGTAGTTGAGATCTACGCGGTATAATCTACATGTCTAGGGGTATAATCTGCATGTCTTTGGACTGTGGAAGGAAACCAGAGTACCCGGAGGAAACCCACCAAGCACGAGGAGAACATGCACACAGACCCCGAGGCAGGAATCAAACCCAGATCCTGGAGGTGCAAGGTGACAGTGCTAACCACTAGGCCACAGTGCCACCAGCTACACTATGTATATGACTTAAATTTTGTGCACCCCTGGCCATCACATCTATATGGTTCTATTACAAAGTTAGAAGCACACTTGTCTACAGAATGTCTTTGTACTTTGTAGCAGTACAGTTTCTCTAAAAATGAAGAGGTCCAAGCCCTTATCCAGGATGATGATGCTCATGATGGATCCACTAAACCAGCTCCATGAAGGTCCGGTGTGTTAAGAGTCTTGGAGAGGAGGAACTCACATGTTGTTCACAGAACTCAACCCACTGAACCATCAGCTTTGGGATGAACTGGAACTTGAGCGTCCTTGAAATCCCGACATCAGCACCTGAGCTCACTAATGCTCCTGTAGAATGTGTGAATGAACACTGTACATCTGTGCTCCCACATCTAGTGGAAAGCCTTGCCAGAAGGGAAGAGTGGAACGCATTACAATGGGAGACACTGTATGATGTAATGCTCAAGGAGTGTGTTGGTCATTGGGTGCACAAACTTTTGACCATATGCAAAAACAGAATAACAAAATAAACAAACAAAAACCTTTGAAGGAAGTGTCATTTTGAGCAGTTTAAGTAGAATGGATGCAGGTGTTAGAAATCAGGTGAGACTGCACACTATAACATCTGGATTCGGATTCGGATTCGGATCAGGACTCTGAGGTCTGGCTCCGTGAACGGCAGCGGATCTTGATGTGTCAGTTTCAGGATTGAATCATGATCAGATTTGAATCGTTTCATCTTCACATAAAACCATTAACGGTTAATTCAATTGAAATCCGTTTACATGGGTATATGCAAATAATCTGCTGACTTTCAAACAGCAACGTCTGGTGCAGTATATAATTTTTGATTCAAGATATTTAAAAAATTAAAATCTTGATTTTTTTCGTTGTGCTGATTTTAACCTCATTTTTATGCTTTTTGCTTTATCTTTAATATTCATGGAAATCTGCATCCGGATCTAATTTGTGGCCTGCAAGATGCACAAAACAATCAAATCAGTAAACTGTAAAAAAAAAGAAAGAAAAAAAAAAAAAAAGAGTCAAAAATCACTTCTTAAAGCTCTGTTTTTTTTTCTTCCATATTTTGTAGTTTATAATTATACTTATTTTTGTCATTAAGTAAACCCACTGCTTGTCTGTTGGGTTTGGTATGTCGTTTTTGATAGTAATTTGTGTCTAAGTTCTCATCATAAAATTAATATTATTGCAGCCATTTTTTTTCAAAATTTATTATTATGATTAAAACATAAAAGCCTTATTTTAAAACAGATTTTAAGACAAATTGTAATCTTTTAGAGATGTTAATGTTCCTTGTTTTATTTGTTACTAGAAAAAATAATAATCTGCCTGTAAAATATAATAATTAATCTAAAGATGATGGTTAGAATTCTAGAAAGATGAGTAGTTTTGTTTGTATTACAGATTATTTTACTTGTTGAAGTTCTGACTGTTCAGAATTCAATCATCCTAATCTAACCTCTACATAATATATATATGCACATCTGGGCACATCAATAAAACCTTATTCCAGTGCTTTTAAATGGAAAACAAAAACAAACAAACAAAAACACCCCAAATCGTCTATTTTTTAAAGTGAAATTATTATGAAAAAAGTATGTTAAACATACTGTGTGAATAAAGAAATAAAAACTAAATATTTTATCCAAGTTAACAATAGTGAAAAAAATATATAATATTTAAGCATAAATATAAAAATGTATAACTATAGGCTATATAATAAATAAAAAATGCAGCTGAAGCGTAAGGTAACAAAATCAGAAATAATTGTCAGCATTAATGAGTTAATTCAAACAGGAGGTTACTTAAAATTCTGGAATGTGTTAAAATTATTTAATGCAAATAAATCAAAGTTCCTCAAAGTGATGAAGTGATTGAAAAACAGAAAAACTATTGGAGGAAAGCGCTATCCACCCACTTCTGCTTGAGTGAGCGCAGAGATGCCTGTAATAAGGTCGACACTTTTCTGTTGTGCCACTCGGGAGTGCTGTGATACGACTTAAACCGATCAAAGTAAAAGAGTTTTAGTATCAGAATTAGTATTAGATTGAACCATTGCTGTTTTTTGACATCTGGTTCTAGAATTTGCTCAATCAGATGCGTCCTGAGTCACAGTGAGGAAACACAGCGCCACCACCAGTGACCCGTACGCACTACAGGCTGTACCTGGGTCCAACAGCATACTTCATCTACAACGTCTGCACGTCTGCTGTTCACGTACATTACATGCTGAAAATGGAACAAAACAGTGTTTGTTCATTAATTTCACAATAACTTCGAGATTATCAAAATAAAATTAATCGACTGACAGCCCTAAAATATGTCATAGTAAAATTATATGAACAAAATATATATTACAATATTATATTAAAAAGTCAATGTAAAATTTAGCTACAATGTTTATAATTTCCAGATTCTAGTGAGATGAAGACTAATGTAAAAGGAACGTGAAAGTAATATGCTTTATAATATAAATAGGAAAAATAGCACCTTTTAAATAATAATGATGATAATAATAATAATAATAAATAGCTTTTTATTTTCTTTTGAGAAAAAAGTTGTGAAGATTTAAAATTGTTAAATCTATATCAAAACAATTGTAATTTCTAGCTACGTTAGCATTTGTCCTCTTTAGTTTCACAAACATCAGGAGAAACATATGTGATATTTGTTATGCACTTTTTTTCAGGAGCAAAGCAGCAAAACAAAGCAGGAACAAAAGAGCAAAGCGGCAGCAGCAGCAGCAGCAGCAGGAGCAGACGGCCCTCGTCCCGCCGCATGCCTCCGCCGCTCACATAATTAGTCACTAGAAAAGAGAGACGATTAGCGTTTCTGCTTGTTAGACAGATTGTGTAAGCGCTGTCACGAAGGGCTCGGAGATGTTTACTGTAGCGCACGTGCCCTGGGAAGTGGCAGAGGGATCTCCAAACCGCCGGATTTTTCCACCGCTCTTTCTGCTGATTATTAGTTTTGATAATGTGAAATGTTTATTTGGGACTGAGTCACTGAAACCTTTTGATTTTTTCCCCCTTATTCACATGTTTGCTCAGAGCTGCTGCGGGATTGGAATGCTTTCAAGGAAACAGGAAAATCCGAAATAGCAAACGAATCCCGAATTCACGCAGAACATTAGAGGCGACGTGAGTAATACTGTACGCCTTACCTCTGACGTAACGACGAAATGCGTCGCACACAACCTCTCTGTGTTCAGACTGTAAATGAAAGCTTTGTGCGGTGTGTGTGTGTGTGTGTGTGTGTGTGTGTGTGTGGTGGAATTTCCCACCGAGGTGTCGCTCCTTGTCGGATCGTTTCCAGCATTCCCGGTGCTTTTCCACCCTGAATCAGCTGAAACTCTGCGACCCCGAGCCAAAATCTGGATCGTTACAAAACAGAACTCGTGTCAAGATATTATTAATCATCAGGCCATCCTTTCACATCTACACAGCAGTGTGTGTGTGTGTGGGGGGGGGGGGGCAATTGCCTTTCCACTGGTTCTTGAGCTCGGGTCAAGTGCACCACTTCCAGTGACGTTGAACATGCAGCACAGCGCTTCCTAGTGGAGAAACAGAGAAGCGTTTACACACTTACATCATCTGTGAGCTCACTCAAGTGGAAGTGGGTGGATAGCGCTTTCCTCCGAGTGTATTACGAGCAGCAGTTGGAAAACATTCTAAAGGGGAAACGCATGAAAACCTTCATCCTTAGCCAAACAGGAAGTGACCATTTCTGGACAGGAAGTTAGGTGTATTTGGGAAAAGTTTGATTTTTTTTTCTGTTTAGCGTGTACGTTCTTCAAAACGGTTAACCAATTAAAAACAACAGGAACGATTTCGAGTCAATTTTCAATTTTCCGCTTATTTCGTTTTCACCCGCTGTAACGTCCATCGCTCCTTATTGTCGCTTCAAGTTCTTCTTCTTCTCCTCCTTTTCTTCTACTTTTTCATCTTCACTCGATTTAATTTATTTATTCATTAACAGAATTTGTCTCTGTCGCGCCCGAGCCGTGCGTACGGCATGAGAATGACAGAACATCCCAACACTGACTTCCCTTTTAAATCACCTTGTGACAGAAAGAAAAAAGAGGGAATCTGAAAGCGAGAGAGAAAGAGAGAGAGAGAGAGAGAGAGGGAAGGTGGTGGAGTTTGAGGGGGGGGGGGTGGGA
>JAQMYL010000015.1:1467437-1478585 GCA_030014365.1 Clarias pachynema | reverse complement strand
ACCCACATTCACAACCAGTCACAGAAGCACTTTCAGTAAGAACACACATCTGATAACGTTATGTAACGTCTTAAACACCATGCTGTCTTCTACTTGTTGTAGGGAACAAGTGATTGTCCACCCTGCATAGTGCTTTCCATTTAACGCTATTTGGTATTGGACGTTAACAGAGCTGATATTTTAAAGTGGAATAAGTGGAAATAAAAAGTAAATCTGGTGAGTTTCTCAGGACTGTCCACCACCTCCATGGTTTATTCTCCTCACCTTTTGTCTACAGAGTACCACTAATTGTTTAACACTACCCTCATCTCCTGTTAATTACACTAACTGTCGCTCGCTAACTGTCGATCACCACCAGACACTGTTAATTAGTTCCTCCAGGTGTGGAAGGATAGGTGTGGGCGGAGCAAAATAACTGGTTAAATAAAGAAGCAAATTATAATATGTTGATAATAAATGGTGTTTGTGCAACTGTTGTACAAAAGCGATATCACACTCGAGGGAGTGCTGTTGTACTGGATATCAGCATAGCTGTGACATCTTCAGGGCTGCACTCTTGTGCCTACAACCTCATCACAGCCATGCTATATCCAGCAGCCTAGCACTCCGTCTCGTGAAATATTGCTTACTTATAGAAACGGCAATTGTTGCAGCAGTGTTGTAAGAACTTAACGTTACAATTATTCTATTCTATACCAAAGGTTCTAACAACATTATCTGGTGACATTGTTTCCATTACACAATACAGTAAGTAAATTAACATGGGAATGTTAAGTGTTGCCACAATGTTGCAGGAATGTTTACAGAAACATTTTTTACAATGTTTCTTTATGAACATTAAGTCTAAATCCCTTTAGAACACTATGGAAACACTCTAATAACGTTTGTTTGCCATCCTTTCTATTACAAATGCTAATTTATATAATTCAATCTAAGATTTGTGAATGAACGTTATAAAAAACTTAACGAAGTAAAGCTGTAACATTGTTGGAATGTTACCTGTAATGTTACCACAACGTTACTCTGGGAACATTACAGCTTCATCAGTGTAGAATACGTAGTGTAACATTGTAACAGCATTATCTGTTACAATGTAGAAGCAAGACTGTAGGAACATTACTGCTAACGTTTCCTCAATGCTAGTTTGAGAACGCTACCACGTAATCATCTTAAAACATGCTGAGTTCTTTGCTGAGCGTTCTAACAATGTTGTCACCAACACATGAGT
The DNA here is from genome assembly GCA_030014365.1 of Clarias pachynema. Lineage (NCBI taxonomy): Eukaryota > Metazoa > Chordata > Actinopteri > Siluriformes > Clariidae > Clarias > Clarias pachynema. The sequence continues at coordinate 1,477,357 of JAQMYL010000015.1, read as the reverse complement.
TTATTTGCTCACCGTTCTTTCTATGACATCATCCTCAGGAGTCGTAATTTCCTTACTTCTGGTTAAATCTGTCCAACCTTTCGCTCACGTGTAAGGGTTTTCTTCTTTTTTTCTGTCTGAGATGTTGTGCTAAAGCTGTGTGCTGACTCAGCCCTCTCCACTTCACTGATGTGGTCCAGGTTGAAAGAGAGACAGCGAGAAAAGGACTGTGGAATCAGGTGGACGTATGATGTGGGATCCTGGACTTGCCGCTCCATGAGGAAGCCATTACCAAATCAGGCCACGGTCGCCTCTTCAATCACTTTCAGCGCCTCCTCCTGAGAGCCACATGCACAGATCATCATCATCGTTATAATCAGACAGGTCCGGGGCAATCTGGGGACCAGACACACACCATAGTGAAGCAAAGTCACCACACACACGTGCAGGGGAAACTTTTGAGCACTGATTGGTTTAGCTAACATCAACAATCCGATTAATAGCTTTCATGTGTGAAGAAAAGATGGATGTTAGCATGCTGTGTTGTTTTAGCTTATCATGCAAAATTACATTATGTAATGTACATTATGTAAATTATGCATATTACATCATGACTAACAGACTAGCCAATTAAAATGCTGCTAGCTGATCATGGCTAACACTCCAAAACGCTCCTGGCAGCAAATTATAGCTAGCGTCAGACTGAGGCAAACAGCGCAGGAGGTAACAACAACAAAACATTAGACGACCCACAAAATTGTTTTAAAACAGTTAGCATATACTGTGAGCCACAAACAAGGAAACATCAAACAGAAATATTTACAAGTAAAATAAAAACAGTGACCAAAAAGAAATAAAAAAAAAAACCCATTATTTTAGCTAAATAGATAGCAATATGTGGTTAGATATATTCACTGTAAATATGAGTTTGATCAAGTAAGTGGTTAGCTAACGGCTAACAAGCTACCATGGCTAACCGATCAAAAATAAAAGAATTTGACCAGATGAGGAAAAAAGAAAAGAAAAGTAAGGAAGTGGAGAGGTGTGGAAAGCCATAAGGGTCAGAACTTCACAAAAAATAAAATGAAATGATGAAATTACTTTAAAAGTAATAATATTAGATAGAATGTGATTTTAAACATAGTCTGTCAATCTTAAAATACATTAAAAGAACAGAATTTTAGGCTAAATTTTGGCACGTTTAAGTTATGCTGTTATATAGGAAGTGGGAGACGTAAACAGGAAGTCGTTTTGCATTCAGTCTTCATGATGGCGGATTTCATGTAGATCAAATGCATGATCAATTTAAAATCGAACTAGAAATCCAAGCAGAAAATGAAGGGATCATGTGACCATGTCTTTGACCAATCCTTAACGTGTATTATATCTGGCTCCGCCCACTTTCACATGTCTGTTTTGCGCTGTCTTGTTGTCTTTTTTTTACACTGACCCGACCTTAAATACCACCACATACAGTATGACACCAGAACCTCTCTCTCTCTCTCTCTCTCTCTCACACACACACACACACACATACACACACATACACAGAACAGCTGACTCCAAATGGATGAGGTTTGGCCTGGAAAGTCCCTGGCCAGGAGCTAACTAGATCTGTGTGGCTCCACGCACACACACACACACACACACACACACACACACACACTAGTGAATCAAGACATGGATAGAGAAACGATAATGATAATAGTGATAGTTTACACGGCATCATGCCATTATCCCAGATCTGTGTGTGTGTTGTATGTGTGTGTGTGTGTGTGTGTATGTAGGTGTGTGTATAGTGTACATCCCCTGCTGTGTGTTTTCATCCCCCGAACTCTAGTGACACATCACACACATTTGCTCACACCACATCACACACACGCCTGGTCCACATTAGCTCTTTATCTTTAGTATGAGTGTTCACAGGCCTATATTTAGCTCCTTCTGACTCTGTGCTATTTCTCACCAGCGTGGCTAAGACTTACTGTAACAGTGTGTGTGTGTGTGTGTGTGTGTGTGTGTGTGTCAGTGATGCTGATTTTGTATTCCACCTTCGCATCCTTTCCTCTCCACAATTTCTGCCTTAAAATTCCCAGAACTGTTCATGTTTCTGTCATGTTCTTTTTTTTGCAGAAGCCCACAGACTTGTACGTTTATCATATTTTAAATCGCAAACTGACTTCATTAAGTGTTATAAATAAGCACTTAATGTAACATATAATTAAGTCCACTTAATTAATTAGCTAAATTGAAACTGGCTTCTAACACAAGGCTGAATCCCAAATCACTCTCTAACCCCTGATCAAGGGCACTACTGTACACCCTACATAGCGCTCTAGCTTTCCATTTACACTATTTGGGATTCGACCCCAGAACCTCAAAGTAACAGAGCTGACTTTACAAAGCAGAATGAGAGGAAATATAATGTAAATCTCATTTCTCAGGACTGTCCACCACCTCCATGGTTTATTCTTCTCACCTTCTCAACTTTCACCTCCTGTAACTGTCGGCGGTCGTCAGCTCCACCAGTCGCGGTTAGTTAGTTCCGCCAGGTGTGGAAGGATATGTGTGGGCGGAGCAAAATAGCTGTTTAAATAAAGAAACAAATCATAATCTGTTGATAATAAACGGTTTTTGTGGAACTGTTGTATAAAAGTGATATCACACTCGAGGTCGTGCTGTTGTGCTGGATATCATAGTGGGATGCATTATACAGCACAGTAAGTAAATTTCAATATAAGCTGGTTATAAGATGATTATTAGATTTAAACCAAGGTTATTACTTGTAATATTGTAAGTTATTGTAACTATGGATGCTACTGTAGCTCTACTGTAATTTTTTTATTTCAGTGTCACAAAATTGAAAAGTTAATGAAGATGATGCGCTAAATAAAAATTTTTTTGGCACTTTTCTAATTTATCTGCAGATGTGCGTGCATTTAACTCATACATTTTAACCGTGCATGCTCGGTATGTAGGCTAGTGATGCTAGTTAGTATAAACTAGTTAAGATGCACCTAAATTTATTCTGAAGTGTCCTTTAGATGTTCACGGTATAAAAACTTCAAGACTTGTTCTGTAACTGTGTCATCGTTATGTGACCCTCAGAAACAGATGGAGTTTCCACCCCACTGTGATGTCACCCCCGGGCATAAAACTCTACCCCCATGCCCCGCCCACCCCCCTCACCTTTTCCACTGAGAGGGCACCTCAGCCCCCTGCAGCCCGCCAAGCTGTTTTTCGGGGTGCTATTATTTTTTTCACGTACCCTCTGTGCTCTACTGACTATTGTAACTTTTTTATTTATTTATTTATTTATTTTTGGTAGGATATGCAAAAATATTAATACCCTCCATGAGTCTATAAAATAGATGATGCTTAAAGTGGTATTTTGGGCTTAAATTTAAACTTTTTTTTTTATGGGTAAATTGTATTGGCACCCATGTGGTTAATATTTAAGGCTGTCCTGGGAAAGTTTACGCCTCTGATTTTATATAACAGAAATGTAAGACACTTAACACATCTTGAGATGCTTGTAAGCATACAGAAGGGAAAAAATGACTATAGTTTTTTTTTTTTTTTTTTACCTCTAATACATTTATTTATTATTTTTATTCAAATGACAGTCACAATAAACAGAATTTTGTAGTTTTACTAGCATTTAACATATTTTGTCCATTTAATTGAAGCTTTCTAAGAAATACTTAATAAATGCATAAACAGAATACAATGAAACACACACACATACTGTACAGTATATGCACAATTTAAATATTTATAAATTATGTACTGTATATATTTTTACACATCATATAATGGACATTTTTGTGTTTTTGGTACTTTAAGTTTGTTATATTCTCCCTTGATATTTTTGTTTTATTTTGTCCCTTCTACTGTATATATACTGTATTTTTACTTTTAATATTATTTTTAGTTTTTACATGTTTTTTTTTTAAACTTGAATGTACAGCACTGCTCAAAAAAATGCAAAAGTAAATAAATATATTTATTTATTTGTTTGTTTGTTTGTTTCTCTTTACAGTACATCTAAACATTGAGAATTGTCTGAGGGGAATCAGAAAAGCGTAGTAGCGTAAAAGTCCCTGTTGAATGATCTAAGTCCTGTGGCATCTTGGGAAATAATTCCTGAACTCTTCTTCATGGGAAACGATTCATGCAAGATTAACGCTTTGTGATTAAGAAGGTTTAAGGTCATGTTTGTGTTATGTGTATGTCTGTCGTCTGTCTGGTGTGTGTGTGTACATATGCGTCTACATATGTTTTTGCGTGTGTGTTGCACTTGGCTGCGTCTCAGTGTAGCATCTCCCGAGGGGAATAAATGTTTACATGCTAATCCTGAGAACGTCTCTGTCTCTCTCTCTCTCTCTCTCTCTCTCTCTCTCTGTCTCTCTCTCTTTCTCTGGATTTGATTATAAAACAGCTTCTGTGTCCTCAGTTAGTCACTTTAGCCACGTCACATCAGTCTGCTCAGCAAACACACACACACACACACACACACACACACACACACACACACACACACACACACACACACACACACAGAACAAACCCAAATACTCATTCACTCAAAAGACGTCTCTTATCTCAAATGTTTAATATTTCAAGTGTGCATTTAAATGAAGAATCTGAATAACATGGCGATAAACATGAACTAAATTAGCAAGCTTGCTAATGTAACTCATTGCACTCATCTGAGAGCTGTCCTGGTGGGCGTGGCTTAATATTCTAATGAAGAGGGTTGATTGACAGCCAACATATTTTCCATAATCTCTATAGCGTTACATTGTTGACATTGTTGAGCTGCATTAATCTAATTAATATGGATCCTGATTGGTCAGAAGGTGTTGATTAATTCTCTAAATCAGCAGCTCTGACTGTAGGGCAGATTTACTGTATGTTACAGTTCTAGTTCTGATCCATAGTAACGGCAGGTTAACAAACTGTACGCGTACACAGTGATCGCGGATGTGTTAACGTTTTCTGCAAGGAGAAATGAAAGGAAGGAGTCTCCAGTGTCAGGAATTTTTTAAAGCTTTCCAACACATTCTGGACAGAGGAGTCTTTTTGTGATTTCTTTGTATATAACAAAATGATTTTTTTTATTTTATTTTTTTTTGTTCTTTCATTTACATTCAGGCATTTGGCAGATGCTCTTATCCAGAGCGACTTACATTTTTATCTCATTATACATTTGAGCAGTTGAGGGTTAAGGGCCTTGCTCAAGGGCCCAACAGTGGCAACTTGATGGTTGTGGGGTTTGAACCTGGGATCTTCCGAACCGTAGTCCAATGCCTTAATCACTAAGCTACCCCTGGCTCTGTCCATCTTATTCAACTTCAACAAAGAAACGATTGAGGGAATGGCTGTTTATAGCTGCTATAACGTACATAAATAAATAAATAAATAAATAAATAAATAAATTTGCTGACACATACAGTGAATAAAACACTTTAGAACATACCATTGTAAGACAATAATGAAGTTCAAGGTGATAAAAGTAACTTTGTCTGCTTCACAGTTTTTAACATATTTATTATCATATTAAAGGCTTGAACAGGATAATTCATGATGTGGATTTATTTATTTATTTATTTACACAAACATGAAACAATAAGAAGATATTTCTATGTCGAACCTTATCACATAAACGTGACCTCATTAATGTTTTTAAGGGCTAGACATCTGCTTTTCCACTGATGCAGCAATGAATCTTGGGTAAACGTGCCGTTCACGGCTCCTCGTGTTCCTCAGGGGAAAAAATATCCGAAGCAGTGTAAATCACGCTTATAAGTTTGATTATGCGTCGGGCGCCCGGCCGCTCGATGGCGTTAGTATAATTACCACCAACGTTCCTGCGCTTCCGTGCCGCTTTCCCCCCTCGCCGCTGATGCAGTAATGCTTATTTTGCACATTAGACGGTGAGAAGCAGGTAAAACCATGGAGCTTTATTACATGCGTTCTGATCAATAATGCTCCAGGATTATAAGCGAAGATTATAAGCGCGAAAAGCACTGAAAGCAAGCGATCGATGGAATTATTCATAAAAAGCAGAGGTGCGTCTGCGGCGCGTCCTCGTGGGAATCGGGGTGTTGTATTATAAATTATTCTTATTAGCATAATTAGAGCTAACTCACACAGATATCACACTACACACAGACGCTGTTTCTTAAAATGTATTTTGCCTGCGTGATTATTCCGATACCTCGCACAAACACTTTACGCAAAACAGTGCATTTGTGCAGGATGATTTTAAACATGGTAAATATGACTTTTTTGATTCTGGTTCCACTCAGGGTTTATTCATATCACCATCTCAGGGAGTTTTTCCCTCAGCACCGTCACTGTCGCCCTCGGCTTGTTCATCAGGGACGATCTGATCATTATGACCTGTACACATTTTTCACTCTCATACACATTTCCATAATTTTCTTTTAATTTTGTGAAGCTGCTTTGAGACAATGACCATTGTTAAAAGCGATATAAAAAAAATCGAATTGAATTGAATTAAATTAAATTAATATTGAATTCTGCGTGGTGGGAACAGACGAGAGGGGAAATGAGGTCGCTGCTGAAGTTATTGCATAGACAACCAGTTTTTAAACTGTATATTCTGGCCCTTTATAGCCGGTGGCAGAGACTTTCACAGTCACTTTCATAAAACCTCATACAACAAGGAAAAATGGGGCTGAAAATTAAACAAAGTTGGCGAAAAAATGGTAAACAACTGCCCAGTCTCTCAGATCCACCAATAATGCAGCTCAGGCATCGCAGCTACAGAACCACAGACACACAGTAACACTTCATGCTTTTATAGGGTGCTATTACTTTTGTTTTAATAAATCATTAATAAGTTATTGAAAACTGTAAAAAAAAAAAGAAAGAAAGAAAAGAAAAGAAAAAGAAAGTAAAATAAAATCACAAATCCACTGTTGACTTTTGTGTTTATCTGGTTTTAGACTTTAACTTTTACGATTAAAGATTAAAGATCGCCGGTCAAGCACCCAAGCGCAGACGTTAGCCACGTTTACACCATTCCACTTAGAGATTCCAACTCAACTGTTTACATGGATGCTGATCTGAGAAGATGTGTGTGTTTACGTGCACAAAGCGTTTAATCAGAATATAACATTTTTAACATGCACAAAGTGGTTCGGCACGCTGTTAAAAATTATATCCTGGTGAAAATAGAAGAAGGAGAAGAAGGAATCTTTTCCTCTTTTCCCCCAGGCACAACAACTGTAATACAACCGCAGACGGGTTTGGTTTTACTCCAAGTCTGATGGCACAATCAAGAATTTGTTTTTAATGATATTTTGTGTACAAAATCAGCAAAATCAGGCAAAAAAAAAAAAAAAAAAAAGCATTCAATATACAATTGAGAGAAAAAAAAGTCTTTAATATGCATTCACAAACAGACCTTGTCTTTAAACACACAAATAAAGTGATTTAAAAAAAATTCTATTATGATTTAAATTTTAAAAACAGCACCAGCTCCACAGCCAAGAAACATCTTGATGGACCAGGTCAGGTTCTCCACCAGGTGACCACCAATTTTTGTGCTTGTTCAGGTATTCAACTGAACACTGTCACTTTTCCAGCCTCATCAAGCTGCTCCATCTCACCTACACACACCCGAGCCTATGAATCACGTTTACATTTACATTTAGGAATTTGGCAGATGCACTTATCCAGAGTGACTTACAAAAGTGCTTTGTGGAGTTTCCGTCATCGGATAGATCCTCACGCCGGTTAATCAGGTGAATCAGGCTTCGCTAAACCTGTAATGACTTCTACACACACTCGAGAGCTCAGAACTCAGGCCAGGACGTTTTCTCCTCCTCTCTCACGTCTCTTTCTGTTCCTCGACGTTCGCCGTAACTGACACGAGCTGCTGACGCGTCTGGATGTTCACGCTGTACTCTGACTCATCTCGTCATCTGCTGGAGTGTGTGTCAGGCTGGGCTAGGTCACTCTGAATTTCCCTAAACTGGGCTTCGGAGATGATTTAGCCAGATGTTTTTAATCGCAGAGCTCAATCTGGAAATCATGACCGGAGATGTTTAGATGATTGAGTGGTTTAAGAGTCCAGAGCGGAGCTTCAGAGACAGATCCAGGAACACTATCATGGAAAACGAGTCATCTAATTGTTATGAAATTGACGCTGGAGACTCCTTCCGTGGATGTCCAATAAACGAAGCTCATCCTTTTTTTCAGTTTGTTTGCAAAGTCCCTGTGCTTGAGCGGTTACTATGGAAACGATAATGTACAGTAAGTGCATTAACAGAAACTTGTTATGGAAAGTTGAGCAGCACCAATTTCTCACTGACCAATCAGGATTCAAGAGCGCTTGATTGTACTATCAAATATTCCATGCTTTCACTATAACTATTACACTTTATAGTCTAAACACCCCCCGCCCCCCGTCTCTCTCTTTCTCTCTCATACACACTCACACACAAAAACTCACACACAGGAATTTTTGATGGTGAATCAACCACATGTGTCTTCTTCTTCTTCTCAGTGAGAGAGGAGCGATCGATCGTGTCTCAATAAAAGACAAAATCACAGAGCATTCCAATTTGATGGACAGGTCTGCGAGAGACAATAGACAGACCAGAGAGAGAGAGAGAGAGAGAAAGACATATAGATAAAGAGATAGAGAGTAAGAGCATTCGTCTGTAGGTCATTTAAAAGACAAATCCCAGAGCGAAGTCCAATCACAGCTGAAGTTATTTGGCCCTCGTTGTAGGCGTCTGATTGAGAGTGACATTGACACGATTACACTGAGACAAACCAGATTAGGCAGAACACTGGCACTCACCAAGCCTCCTCAGGTGCCTGCTCTGTTTGTGTGTGTGTGTGTGTGTGTGTGTGTGTGTGTGTGTGAGAGAGAGATATAGAAAGATGGATGAGGATGATCTAATAAGTCACTCTTTCATTTATCAGGCCCGGTTTCACCTCGCTGCCTCTAACACGGTTAGTATCGGTGGCTCAGTCTAATGAAGTCCAAGGAAAGTTCAGGAGAAGAACGCTGGCCGAGTTCCCTTCATCTCTCTTCATCGACTCTTTTTTCATACTAAACACCACACACACACACACACACACATATATACTTCTCCACACCTGCCAGTGCAGGGTGTGTATTTTTTTTAATCCTGCAATATAATTTCAGAAACCTCTTTATAAACACGATGACTTTGACCGTTTCCTTCTACACTTCATTTACGTCTAATAAAATATATTTACATCTGAAAGACGTCAGAAAAAGCTTCGTACCAAAGCCGATCTTACGGTGTTTTAGCAATAAAGTAACTCTAGGTTCTGCACACGTTCCTGAAGGTTCTGTCATTTTATATGAAATAATGTTTTATATAATATTTGTAAAACTCTACAGATATTTAAATCTGACTCTATAGCTCTTCTGCTTCAATGCGCATGTCCTATAGAATTTCTACTTAGTTCTATGGAACTCTATAGACGTACAACGGGACTCTGCGGACCTTCTGCTTCATGTCCTATAAACATTTTACTCAGTCCTTTAGAACTCCTACAATAGGAATCTATAAAAGTCTCATTTAATGTTAATGTTGTATAGAATTTACACTCAGTTCTACAGAACTCTATTGGCACGCCGTTGGCCTCTGTAGACCTTCTGCTTTAAGCTGCATGTCTTATAGAATTTGCGATCGATTTTATTGAACTCTAAACCTACAGCCTTAAGCTGCGTGTTCTGTACAGTTTGTACTTAGTTCTATAGTCTTTATCCCTAGAAGTGTTCAGAGTAAAGAGCGGGACAGCACACGGTACAACAGCACGGTCTGGCTGAGACAGCACACGCCCGGGTTCATGAGTTATTTACAAGTTTCTCTTTGTTTACAGCCATTGACATGTCGCAGAGGTTAACACGTGAGGAGCGGATA
>JAQMYL010000015.1:1424448-1437374 GCA_030014365.1 Clarias pachynema | reverse complement strand
CTCAGCAGGGGTGCTAGTAGGTGTGAGGTCCAGGGAATTTACGCAGATTTGCGCAGCCCTGGTAAATCTAGTGTTAAAGCCAGATCCAGAAAGAAATCGCCATATCTCACTGCCTCTGCTCACATTCTGTTCTGTCTGCCTCCTCAGAGCCAAAAGGTGAGCAGACTCTGCGTGCTGTGTGTTTATCAGAACAGAAACCGGCACTCGGCACTAATTCAGGGGATCTGAAGAGAAAAGAAAAGCTTAAACGCTTTAAAATGTCATAATTTGTAGAGGACCGATTTAGACATGTGACATATCTGAATCGGTCCTCTACAAACTATGACATTCGTGTCAAACCGGGACTTGGATGGTGATGAAATTTCTGATGAATAGTAATAGTAAAGTTGTAAAGAAGGACATTACAGAAACTGGTCTGGGAGTTATCGCTACATCCCCCGTACAGTCCTGACCTCGCTCCAAGACATTTCCACATGTTTTCATATTAACTGAGTTCCTGGGAGGCCGGCGTTTCAGGCGTGAAGCAGGCAGTCCTGGGAGAACTTTGAACCTTGATGGTGTCCAAGCACTAGTGAAACACTGGGATACGTGCATTAGTGTAGCAGAGGATTATATAGAGAAATAAAGAGAGATTTCTGTTGTTCTGCACAATCAAAAGTCCTGCTTTGACTTGAAAACCTCTCGTTTAAAGAGTTAGCCAGAAAAATGTATACACACTTCAACATGAAAAATACACGCCTCTCTTCTGATGGTCACATGACAGCATCAACGGTGCTGCGACTGCTGATATCTTTACACATTGCTGCCGCAATTTATTACAAGGTTTTAAAAAGGGCAGAGACAACAACTAAATACATTATTTGGCTGCCTCTGTATATAAAGAACATACTGAGTTTTAAAGAATTTTGGAAACTATTAAATCAGAGATTGTCATTTCGAATTTTGTGTCATTTTCGTTACTTTGTACTTTTGATGCCCAGCATTTGGACTTTACTGTTTAATTTACAAGAAAAAGTTTAGTTAATATAAGCAGATGTGGTTGAAACAGATGGTCCCACCATCTCTCAGCGACTGACGAAGTTTTGCATCTCGACAGTTTTCTGTTCTGGCTCTTTGATGGTGGACTGAACTACCTCTAGACGTCTGTACAGCCGAGTGACGGGCAATCTTTAAGTGAATACTAAAGACCTATCTGCCCCACAACCCCCCCCACCCCCAAAAAAAACATGGTGTGGGAAATGAAACTTCAAAGCAATTTTGTAAGTCGGTCTGTATAAGAGCATCTGCCAAATGCCCTAACTGTACTGTAGTAGTAGAGTATTGGAATTGTTTAGGAAGATCCCGATGTACAGACGCCTCCTTTGTCTTCCCATGGTAATGTTGACCTTCTCATGGAATTGCCCATTAGCCACTTCCCAGCAGAACAACAGTATATAATCATTCAGTTTATAACCACAAATAAATAAAAGACCAGAACAAATACTCAGTGATATTTTACTGAAGACCAGTTTTGAAGCTCAGCTTTAGGAGCTCTGGGAGTCACAATCTCGGCAGGAGCTGACCTCCAAAACCCGGTAATCCATAAATGGGAAAATGGGCGGAGCAAACAGCACCTGGCTGCCTACTGCCTACAGAGCATGCCTACTTTATTTAGTTACCACCACCAAGCTAGCCAGCTTAGCATTAACTTAGCTAAAATGCCAAGGTGGCTAATGTTAATTTATATGCTAATGCATTCAATTGAACTCCATCATCCGTAACGTAACGTCGTCAACCGTGACAACTCCTACATTCCTTGTGGAGAGCTAAACTACAACGATCCCACTTAGCATGTTAGCTAAAGTATTGATTAGCAGATAGCTAGCGGTTTTATACCTTCACAATGCATCTGTCACTCAAATCGGCCACGCCCCCCAAAATATTCAGATTTTATTTTTGATTTTATTGTTATTTTAACTGATTTACATACAAAATTCAGGAATGAGCAATCTCGCTATGGAGACCAAACCTGTTTTTCTTTTTTGTACCAGGCTGTAAACATGTTGGGGCTCTGTAGAGTGATTCACTTTTGGACCCGTCCCCCTAGTGGACATTTGAGGAACTGAACATTTTGGCACTTTTGTGGAACCAGAAGCTGCCACTTGTTTATAACACAGTTCAGAAATTCCACGCAGGGACGTGAGAGTGTGTATCTCATGTCGCTTGAACTCAAAGCGCCTGTGTGTCTCATGAACGCTTTATAACATTATCACTTTGTTATCATTATTCCAATGATGTAGTCGAATTAGACAATAAAGAAAATGTATTGAAGTTGTATTTACATCATTGTATCAGAGTCATTCGATCACAATTACGTCGTGCATGGTTAAATAAAAATAAAACACAAACAATTAAATTGTTCTATAAACTAATAGAACTTAGATGAGGACGGTTATTGCTCTGACAAGACATTATGAGAGAGAGAGAGAGAAAGAGAGAGAGAGTTGAGTTGATGAGGCATTGTAAACAGCAGATGCAGCTGTTCCAATATACAGAACTCATTACAACAGCAGCAAAATGGAAGTGTGTGTGTGTGTGTGTGTGTGTGTGTGTAAGAGAGAGAGAGAGAGAGAGATCTGGTTTGGGTACACAGTACAGAGAGTTTGTGTTCATGTACTGGAACAACTACAGTACTTCCAATTCTTATGACCGACACACACACACACACACACACACAGGTTTTAAAGAAAGACAGAGAATTCACAAACATACAAAGGTTAAGGATAGTGTTAAGGGTCAGGGTTGTGGGCGGGGTTATGTGTATGATTGGGGCAGGGTTGTGGGTGGGGTTATGTGTATCTGTGTGTCTATGACATAGTTAATGTGAACTGGAACAAAATCCAGCCATATGATTATGATGTTTTATATTCAACGAGAAAAACAAGACACAACAAAAGTGTGACATTTGAAGGAAAAGTGTGTGTATGTGTGTGTGTGTGTGTGTGTGTGTTGACAATCACATTGCAAAGTCATTCAAAACAGCAAGAGTCTGACTGACAAAGTGAGCTTCAGTCATCCAGCTCCTAACAGTGTGTGTGTGTGTGTGTGTGTGTGTGTGTGTGTGTGTGTGTGTTGCAGAACTTTTTTTCTTTAAGATTTCAAGCACATCTCCCTTTAAGGACCGACAGGAGAGACAAACTTTCTTCCCGTCCTGTCCTCCGATCCTCTGATCTCTGACAGCGAGGAGAAGTTTGAAAGTTTTTAAAGAAACTGAGGATGTCAGGAAGAGTGAGCGCGTGTGAGAGGAGGAGTGTGACAGGAGTGTGTAAGTGGAGGAGCGTGATGTGAATGTGCAAGTGGAGGAGTGTGAAGGGAGTGTGTACAGTAAGAGGAGTGTCTCAAACTCTGTCTCGCCCCACACCCTGTCTCACAACTCACCTTGTCTCACCCTGCACTCTGTCTCACTCCTTACCCTGTCTCACCCCACGCTCTCCCACTCCACCCCACGTCTCACCTTGAGAGACTCACACCTCCATCGTCTCTCATGTCTCACCTCATGTCTCACCCTGAGAGACTCACACCTCCATCGTCTCTCATGTCTCACCTCACACCTCCATCGTCTCTCATGTCTCACCTCATCACCTCATGTCTCACCCTGAGAGACTCACACCTCCATCGTCTCTCATGTCTCACCTCATGTCTCACCTCATGTCTCACCCTGAGAGACTCACACCTCCATCGTCTCTCCGTCCACACACTTTTCCTGCAGCATGACCTGTCTTTCTTCACTTGATAAACTAACCCTCTGTCTAATTCCCAAATAAGTGTCTTCTCTTTCTGCACCTTCTCTTCATATCGCCTCCCGTCTATCTTTCTGTCTGTCTCTCTCGCTCTCCCTACATTTTCCCTTCCTTTCATAGAGTGTATGCTACTTTTTGTATCTCTCTCTCTCGCTCTCTCTCTCTCGGTTGTTTCCCTGCACGTTTGCGCTGCTGTTGTCCGTAAGCGGTGTGACCCGTCCGCTCGTCTCTAATCAGGATTCCTGAGATGAATGATTCATGCTAAGAGCTGTCCGTGTGACTGCGTTTTATCTTTTTATTGACTTTCTCCCTTTTATCGTTTGTTTTGTTGAAGCCAATCAATGTCTCTTAAAGTCAGTCTGTTTGCATCAATGATTCATAAAGACTTTAATAATTATTCATAACGTTGTCATTTATAGTCAGTCGAGTCGGAAAGCACAAAAAGACAAAACTTTCTTTAAATCTCTTATCTATCAGCTGAGCTCTGTGATGTAGTTCTACATTAGAATAATAAAGTAACATTAATCTGGCGTCGGGTTGTTTCATCAATTTCTTTGATGAAGTACTTTTAGACCAAAGTTCCCTACATGACATCGGGATAACGTGGCAAACGATGCAAATATGACTTTAAAACAACATTTATTCATACACAGTGGATCAGGAGATTATACAGAGAATTAAAGGCAGTGTTCACTCTCAGAACTGCGTCCTGGTATTCTGTAAAACCACAAGTCCCGCTTTGACTCGAACGGCATTTTGACAACTCACTATTGCTGACTTTGAGTTAAATGAATCAGTGAATCAGTAATTTGACTCCTTTGGTCGATCTGACTCAGTGAACAGTGGCGGAATTCCCACGGCGCCGGTCCGGGACGCGGATTCTGTCTCACAGGAAAGTCGAGGCCTGAATGTGAGAAAGAGGAACCGAGACCTGAAAGAAAAATAAAGCTTTTATTAGCCGCAGCTCCGAGTGTCGCAACTCCACCGCAGCACTTTCGATGAGTGCCGTGATTTTCTGTCAGTGAGACACCTGTCTGTGGCTTCACCCTGCACGACTCACTCCGGCTCCTCATGTCTCTCTCTCTCTCTCTGTCTGCTTGTGTTTATTTTCGTCTTTCTTTCTCTTAGTATCTCTTTACTTTTTCTCTTTTTCTTCCTGCGTCTGTCTGTCCCTTGTTCTCTCTTTCTTGCTTTTTCCATCTTCTGTTCTTTTCCGTTTTATTTTCTCTTTGCTAGCTCTTGCTGTCATCTGTCTCTCTCTTTCTCTTTCCTTTTTGTGCTTCTCTCTCTCCCTCTCTCCTGTCCTCCTTCTCTTTTACCTTTTTCTGTTATAGTCTTTTTCTGCTTCCTTCTCTCTTATTTCTTTTGCTATCTCTCTGTCCCTCTGTTTGCCTTTTTTCCTGCTGCTTCTCCCTTTAACCTCGTCTCACCTCGTCTCACCTCTGTCTCTCTCTCTGTCTCTCTCTCTCTCTTCATCACTCTGTCTTTCTGTACATCATGTCTTTTCCTTTTTTATTCATTAGCACTCTCTCTCTCCAAACATTTTCTCCTTTTTCTCTTTTGGATCTGTCTATATTCTTATTTTTTTGTTCTCTCTCTCGGACTTTTCGGCACTGACTCTCTCTTCCTGTTTTTCTCTCTCAGTCTTCATCCATCTCTCCCTCCCGCTCTCTCTCCCTTTCACAGTCTCGTTGTGTGTGCGTGTGTGTGTGTGTGTGTGTGTGTGTTATTGTCAGTGTTGCCAAAGCAATTACAAGGCCGTGTGTAATAATAATAACAATAATAAACCCATAACACACACTGACAATAACACAATAACAATCACGTTATATATAAATATATTCAGTCTTCTAGTATCTGACTACTTACACACTGAGTTACATCACACACACACACACACACACACACACGCGCACACACACACACACACACACACACACTTCATTGATAACTAGATTAATAAAAAAGTTATAAAATATTTCTGCACATTTATTGAATATTGGGTGTTTGTGTGTGTGTGTGTGTGTGTGTGTGTGTGTGTGTGTGAGTGACCGTACATTACCTCACAGTCCAGATGACAGGAAGTGAACAGGAAGCGGAGGGACTTTTCCACTCTCTTGTTTACTTTCATTTTTTCCTGAAAAATGAGTTTTTAATTTTTGATCACAAACCCCCCTCCACCCCCCCCCTCCTCCCCCCTAATATAAATACTAATTGCTCTTTTCTCATTTTTATTGCTATTTAAAGTTTTTTTTTAAGAAGCCTTAATGCAAACTAAGCTTTTTTAAGCATCTTTCCAAATTTGGTTTGTAAAGAAATAAATGAGATGAACTACTGACTATAAGCTCTGTCACTTCAATCAGAGTAGATAAGTGTGTGTGTGTGTGTGTGTGTGTGTGTGTGTGCACGAATAGGTGTGTGTGCAAATGTGTGTGCATGCTTGTGTGCGTGTGTGCATGTGTGTGTGTGTGTGTGTGTGTGCGCGAATATGTGTGTGTGTGTGTATGTGTGCAAATGTGTGTGTGCATGCTTGTGTGCGTGTGTGCATGTGTGTGTGTGTGTGTGCGAATATGTGTGTGTGTGTATGTGTGCAAATGTGTGTGTGCATGCTTGTGTGCGTGTATGCGTGTGTGTGTACGTGTGTGTGTTTGTGTGTGTGCACATATGTGTGTCTGTGTATGTATGTGTGTGTGTGTGTGTGTGTGTGTGTGTGTGTGTGTGTGTGTGTGTGTGTGTGTGTGTACGCATGTGTGTGTGTGTGCAGGCTTGTGTGCATGTATGCGTGTGTATGTACGTGTGTGTGTTTGTGTGTGTGCACATATGTGTGTCTGTGTATGTGTGTGTGTGTTTGTGTGTATGTGTGTGCACATATGTCTCTGTGTGTGTGTGTGTGTGTGTGTGTGTGTGTGTGTGTGTGTGTGCTTTGTTGTTGTTCATCAATAAAAGAGTTATTTATCCCTCCCGTTAGAGCGTTCCCTGTGAAGGAGCTGTTACTATGGAAACCATAAGGGATACATTATAACAAACACTTTGATACAAACATGTTTAAATTAGTTACAGAAAGCTGACCTTCTGACCAATCAGATTGAAGAATGCAGCTTCTAACAGAACATAATGATCTCTAATAATAATTCTCTTTTTTTTCCGATTAGAATATTTTATAATATTTACAAACATTATACATACAATATATATTTTTTTGCAATCATTCCAAACTCCTGAAGCTGCAGTGTCTACAGACGCTCTCGCTTTTCCTCCAGAGACCCTTCGACACCTCGTGATCTGCCACAGACCAAGAACTATGATTGCTTTGATTCCACTCAAACCCTCTACAAATTTGTTCAGGCCGCTACGTGTTTTTCCTCATGTAGTTTATAAAAGGAACCGATTCTCAGAACACGTCCTCGCTGTCCATACTGAAGAAGTAGAAGAAGAAGATTAAATACTAGTAATGATGACCGAATAATAGGCCATTTTATAAATATAGAGTTCCAGAATTTTATTTGATTGTAACTGATTGTTACGCTGATTGTAACTTGTTGAAATAAATTGAATTGGTTTCATTTTTGTGAATGTTTTTTATTATTATAAATAAAATTATTAAATATTTTATTGTTTATAAATTGTCCAGGTCTCATTTGTATACAATACATTTTTGATCTCAGTTGGATTTTTAAGTTAACTAATTGATTTAATTAATTTATTTTATTTAACTATCAATCAATCAATAAATAAGCACTTTATTTACACTGATCAGCCACAACACTAACACCACCGCCAGGTGAATTAAATAAAAATTATTATAAATTATTGCCCAGTAACCTGGCGACAGGATCATGGGCATTCAGGGCTCCCACAGAAAAGCCAATGCAGCACAAACTGCAAAAAAAAGTCAATGCTGGCCGCCATAGAAAGGTACCAGAACACCCAGTGTACCACCGCACACTGCACATGGGGCCCAGGAGGCAAAGAGCCCAAGACTCCTGACCCCGCCTCCAAACTCTCCAGATCCCAATCCAGTCAAGCATGAATAAGTTTGTTCCAAACAAACAAGTTGTAGCAAGTTTGATCCATGGAGGTTCCACCTCCCCAACCCACAGCACCCAAAGGTTACGCTGCCAACGTCCCGGTGCCAGGCACCCCACAGCACACATCCGGAGGTCTTGTGGCCCTCAGGGGTCAGAGCCCAAGTGGCACAAGTGGAAGCTACACAACACTGGGCTTAATGTTTATTGTAATAAAATTATGGCTGATCAGTGAATACAGTGCTTTGAAAGATTGTCACAGATACTTAATAAGCTCTATAATTAATATCAATTACAGCTTAATGATTTTTATCATTTAATACTTTTGATTATGTTCAATTCTGCATTATTTAATCCTAACTTTTATCTATTAGCATACAGTGCGCTATAATGCAATACAGAAAATTTTCTAATGACTTTGGACCTTACACACCTCAAATAAATGTTTGTCATTAATTACACGTTATTATTAACACTATCTTGACCTGGATATAAGGTCTGGCTTGGACTCGACAATGATTCTGCAAAAATCTGTAAATTATGTTTACATTTTTTTCTTTGTCGCTCTGTTGTGAACATCAGAACACAGCACTTTTATAGACACTAAGTTAGGTCAAGACATGACATCAACCACAGCTAGGAGCTCTAGAGAGGAAATAATAAAAGCGAAAAAGTCTCTACACCTGTCCACCTATAAATCACCTCTTTTTAGTTAGCAACTACATTTTGTAAATTTTTGAGCATGGTTAAAAACTTTTTTTGATTCTGATAGCTACAATTTCTCCTGAACCACAAGAGGACCACTGATTCTGACTCGCTACAGTCTGGTACAGAGTGTGAGGAAGATACTTAAGAATTAAAAAACGAAAAAAGAAAATTACCAGCTACTGGTCAGGGGAAAGAGTTCTTAAAGTGCTTGTGCTATTCAAACTAAATGTATCATGGAACAATGTATTGATATGGATATCATATCGTCACACCCTTCATACATGGACACATTGGACAGAACAGCGTCTCTCTCTCTCTCTCTCTCTCTCTCCTTCTCTCTCTCTAATTTTCAGAAGATGAAGAACACCTCTGAGAAACGTCATTGCGTATGCATGTTTGATATTTGACTTGCAAATGTGCCACATTATTTGTACAACAACACGGTGTGTTTGATTCGCTGGTTGTAGCCCAAACACGAGCGTAGGTGTGAAAGCAGGACAGTGCGCTCTGCGTGTGTTACTGTCATGTTTCCTAAACAAAAAGAAAGCAGGGGCGGCGGCTTGTCAATGTACGACCCGTGCTCGAACGCAACGGCCGCTGACCGCAGAGCCACAAGACAGAAAACACGGCACAACAAAATGGAAAACAAGGAATTAAACACAACAACGGATTTCTAACCGATTGTTTCGCCGTTATGAGGCAGCTGATAGCCCTGTGTTCCAGAAAAACACTTCTCAGTTCATTGTTGTTTTGTTGTTACAATGCTGTTGAAGTTCCATCCTTTTTCTGATTGGACGGATTCCTATAAATCTCTAGAAACCTTATAATTTCTATGGTAACCATTTGTTTCTTTGATGTGCCACAAGCAATACATTTATATGGATTTTTTTTAATGGTCGATGTTGTATTATTTGCCTGTAAGGAGAAATGTTTAAACAGCTGTGTTTAATAGTGATGAAGGTAAAAGCATTTCAACACACACACAATGTTTATTGTAATACAATTATGGCTGATCAGCTCAAGGGATTGGGACTAAACCTTAAGAAAACAACTTATCAGTGATTTGCTATGTAGGAAACATAAAGAATGGACTGTGGAGCAATGGAAAAGGTCATGTGACCTGATGAGCCCAGATTTACCCAGTCTCAGAGTGATGAGGGCATCAGGGTAAGAAGAGAGGAGGATGACGTGATGTACCCATCATGCCTAGTGGGGGCAGCATTATGATTTGTTCAGGTCTAGGCTCAGCAACGATATGTGCCCAAAAAATTAAGTCTGCTGACGACCTGAATGTACTGAATGACCAGGATTTTCCATCATTGGATTTTCTTTTCTTCCCTGATGGGACTTCCATCAATTCCAAGTTGATGATGCCAGGATTCATCATGCTTAAATTGTGAAAGAGTGGTTCAGGCCTCAACACCTTTGAGAATCTCTGGGATGTGTTGGAGAAGCTTTACGCAGCGGTCCGACTCACGCATCATCAGTACAAGATCTAGAAAAGAAATTCATTTGGATCTGGATGGAAATAAATGTTATAAATAAATTGAAACCATGCCGTGACCGCAATCAAAGCAAACGGCAGTCCAATGGAATATTAGAGTATGTATGACGTTTTTTGATCAGGCAATAGATAAGTGATTTTTATTTATGATCTACCTTGATTTATTACATTTACAATAGTTTCTTTAAACAGCTGAGGTGAGAAAGCAATAAAACACTTGCTTTTTTGGAAACATAGTCAGGTCTTCTTTCTCCATACACACACACACACACACACACACACACACACACACACACACATACACACTGAAAAATTATACATCCTTGTAAATAACAAAGGACGGTACCTAAATGTTTCCTGAAAAACTTTTATTCATAGATCATAAGATTAACTAAGAAATTACGTCAAAGCTAAACAATAAATACATAATTATAACCTTAACTACTTAATTAACTAGTTAATAAATTGATTGACTGATTAACTGTATGTATGTAAATGTATGATTTATGAAAATAGCTAAATAAATAAATGAAGGCTAAATAAATAAATATGCCATTTAAAGTTATTGTTTTGTGGTTAATTTATCATTGGATTAATTCATTAATGTAATAAACAAACAAAAAAAACAAATAAATAAACAATTAAATATTTAATCAACTAATTCATCATTAAATCAATTTATCAGTTCAAGCCAACCAATTAATTAGTTCAAAAAGCCATAACATTAATTGATTAATTATCTAATCAACTAACCAATTAATTAATTGATTATACCTTTATACACCTATACACATATAACTTTGCAAATGTTTTTTCCCCACATGGATGATGTCAGAGACAGATCTCTAGCAGAACTCATTGTCTTTACATTAGAATAACCTAAATGGCATTAATGTATTTATATTATATTATATTATATTATATTATATTATATTATACTGTAAATACATTGTATCATCTGAATCCTTCACACACCTCAACTGGTGAATCACGTACTGCTGAATAACAAATGCAGAAACCATTAGGTTTAATTAAACAAGTCATCAATGTTATTACATTATTACATCATGCACTAATATATACACTAAAAGTGTATATATTACCAAAAGTTTGTACACCCCTTCTAACTTCATGGACTTTTCTGATGTTTATTTCTTTCTACACTATAAAGCAACACTGAAGGCCAGATGTATATCTGCTACTTCCGCTCTGTAAAGCTTCATAATTGCTCTAATCTTAAATTGGTTAATTGGTGATTGTTATTTTATAGTTTAGAGGGGAAAAAAACTAACTAACAAATGGTATTGTTCTAGAGTGTAGAAAATAAATCACTTTAAAAAAAAACAAAGTTGTTTTCAAACTTTTGACTGGTACCGTATATAAATAATTTACTAATAATTAACTGATCCTTTATTTCAACACTTTAATTAATTTCTCGTTATAATAGTGCCTACTATTTATTTTATTGTTTATATTTATTTGTGTGATTATATTTATTGTTCGTTTCAACATGGTGTGACCTTATCATCAGTATCCATTTCTGAATAATTAATTACCTTAATCAAAATAGATTTCTGCTGCTATTCAACAACAACAACAACAACAACAATAATAATAATAATAATAATTAGTATCAATTCACCTCAAGTGTATCTACATACAGTATGGACTTTATATAAGAGTTACATTATTCTTTTATAAAAGTAATAAAGCTTAATGTCGTAACTTTACAGGTGGAATTATACATGTTATGCAGATGTGTTATGAAAGGCTTATGTCAAGGTTCTGAACAATTTCATGATGATGTTAGTTTACATTCATGAGACTTTCATAAAGCAGTTTTCCTGGACATCACTTACGTAAGATCAAATGACATAAGACACATGACACTTGTAATTAATGCCAGTGTAATTAATGTAAAATGAAGGCATCAAATAATTGTTCATAACATTTAACTGTTAATAAGCATTTAACACTTTACTAAAAGCTTCATCTAATAGTAAAACATTTTATAAGATATATTAAATGTAATAAATCTTCTTACTGTAAGATGAATCTTTATAAGATTTATTACATTTAATAACCAAAATTTCCTTTTCTTTTTTTGCAATTAATTAGTTATTAAGTTCCCTTTATTTAATTTTAGTTTTCTTTAATATAAGTATCTTTGTATTAATAATGGAATGAATAAATCAATGCATTATTATTATTTTTATTATGATTATTATTATTATTAGTTACTGTACATTATTCCATATTAATTATTTATTTACTTAATTAACTTTTTTTGTTTGTTTATTTAATTAAAATATATGATGACAAAAATCGGCAATAATTTTTTTTATTCATATAAACAATTTAGCAGAAGTGTGTGTGTGTGTGTGTGTGTGTGTGTGTGTGTGTGTGTGCGTGTGCGTGCGTATCAAACTGGACCTGTGGGAAAGTTTCTCTGTTGTTTAAGACAATAATGAAAGTGATGTCACCTGAGGGCTTCCCTCTTCCCCTTGCCTGGCTTCTAACTGACACCCCGCTATCCCTGTGTGTGTGTGTGTGGGGGGGGTGTTAGTGAGTTGGTGTGTGAAGGCTCTGGTCTCCTCACTCTCATCATGCGCAGGGCATCGTATGTCAATCTTTATCACGATGAGCTCAATGGAGCGAAACCAAACACAAACACGGGCGCGAACACCCTCATGTACACATTCACACACTCGGATTAGTTCTCATACAGTGTGTGAGTGCGTGTGTGGGTGTGTCATATGGGTGTGTGTGTGTGTGTGTGTGTGTGTGTGTGTGTTGTGTGTATAATAGCAATAATAACAATCATATCTAGATAATAAATGATAAATCTAAGCATTTTTCTATTATTTTTAAAGGTTGCTTCTTTTAAAAATTGATGACTCATACTCATAT
>JAQMYL010000015.1:1389006-1399350 GCA_030014365.1 Clarias pachynema | reverse complement strand
TTTTTATTGTAAAGCACTTTGGATCAACTACGGTTGTGTTAAACCTGTGCTCTATAAATAAATTTGACTTGACTTGACTTTGACTTAGCTAGCTAGTTTGATAACTGCTCATAAACTAGGTCAAACTTGAGTAGGATTTTTAGCATCAGAGTCACATTATTTGCTCAAAGTTTTATCAAACAACAGCTAAAACATATTTGTTACCATGACAACCATCAGTGCTAGGTGATCAAAATGGTTTTGTGACGAGAGGCTTCAGTTTGCGACGGTAATGACACCCATTGAGAATTTAGACATCAGCCTGGGATTGGTCGAAAACAGTGCAGATTATTTAGTGACATCATAAAATGAGTTTTTGCATAGCCTCGCCCTTAAGTCATTTTTATGCAAAAGGACTTCTAAAGAAATTTGACAACGACAAATTCAAACATGATTGGTCTAAAGAGACTACGATCAGTCTGTAATATAATATAGTAGGTTTAGAAAGCTCCGCCCCAAATCCATTTTAAACAGAAACAGGAAATTTGGGTTAAATATCAGTAGAGTAATATTAGAGTATGTGTGTGTGTGTGTGTGTGTGTGTGTGTGTGTGTGTGTTAATCTAAGATATATTTCCAGCACTCTAGGAGGTCCAGAAGCTAACTGGCTAATGTAGCTATGATCAAACCCAGCTGTCTTGTACTCTGCCATTAAGGCTAATGCTAAACATTTCCGTCTGACTGATCCTGACATACGAGGGTCAGTGAGGTAAAGCTCAGGTTCACACACGGACTACACACACTAACGCGTGTTCACTTACCACCTTCTAATGAACACCACATGCAGAAGGAACACGGTGAGATTAATGCTATAATGCTAATTACCCGTTGACATGCTAAGTGTAAAAAGATCATGTACTACACAAGCTAGTTAAACTTATTCATGTTTGTTTATTATGTTTTGTTTATTGTTTTATATTTGTGGTATGTCATCAAATATTTCTGGTTTACTAAACGTTTATAAATAAAACATATTCTGTTAAATTTAAATAAAATATTTTGTTGCTCTCTTTTGTTGTTGTTAAATTTTTCCTCAATGTAAGGCTTATCTTAACAAGGCATTGTTTGGTTTTGACTTAAAAGTAATGGCACCCCACAGCTCTCCTTTAAAGATGTTTATCTTTAATTAGCTTCAGCCACATTAAATAAGCAGTGTTCAGGTAAACAGTGTGTGTGTGTGTGTGTGTGTGTGTGTGTGTGTGTTTCAGAGATTAGCAGAGTGCTGAGTCTTACACTTAGCAAGTGATAGTGAAGATGAGGAACCTTTAAATGTGTATAATTATGTGACTTTGAGAGATAGTCATAGGTAAAGACAGGGTGTGTGTGTGTGTGTGTGTGTGTGTGTGTGTGTGTTACTTTTCAGGATCTCAGTAATAATATATTGGCTCATGATAGCGCTCAGGTAGTAGCATCAGATCAGGACCTCAGTTTTTTTAGGTCCTCGGTTTTCATGCGTAGGTCCGCACAGGTCTTTATAGATAATTGATTTTCAGTTACATTAATTTCCTCAAAACCAGTGAGCTACTGTTCTAATTTATGTTGTAGCAGCTTTAAACACTCGTTCCCTCACCGGTCTCTCTTTATTCTCTCTCTTAAAGTTAATAAGATAAAAATCGCAACTTGTCATGTTACTGAGAAACCGCAAAGCCGTGTAAACTCTTCTGTCCTGAAGTAAAGTTACAGTTTAACCTCTGACTCTTTACATACAAGCAAGTTAAACAAGTTACTTACTGATTTGACTTTATTTATGTATTCATTCATTCATTCATTCACATTGTGTTTCTTCAACACATTACAGTATATGTTAAATCATTAAAATGTCAACAAAAACACTACAGGAAGATTGTAAAATCTACTGAATCTTCAAGGTTCATGTATTTACCAAGTAACAGAGGAGTAGAGGAGTTGATTTGTTCTGTATTGTTGAGTTATACCCTTGTATATTTTATAATTTGTGTATATTGTGCAATTTTCCTTTTATTGTGGTGAAAACTTTATATTCTATATGTTTTTTCATTTTAGTTCACAGACAGTTTCTGTGCATTTCACTGCATATTATACTGTGTATGTTTGTGTATGTGACAATTTTTTTAATGCAATTTAAATTTAATCAAATAAAATAAGTCTGTATTGAAACTTAATATTATCTCCTAATGAAGTAGCTAGTGTCTCTTACAATTAATCTGTTATTAGAATACAATAAACAAGTATTGAATACAACAAGATTTCATTATTACTGATTGTCCAAATATACAGAGCTGACAGAAAGTTTTCTTTCCCTTTTATATTTTCCACATTTTGTTGTTTCACACTCATCTTAAAATGGATTCAAATCCTTTTACTGATTATTCTACACACAGTCCCCACAAAGTGACAACAGGTGTTTATGGTTTTTAGTTTTTGTTATTTTTAAAATATTCCATTTTCATAAGCATTAAGACCCATCACTTAGTACAGTACTTGGTCAAACCAGCCTGGAGTCTACCTGTGAATGATGCTACAAGCTTGGCACACCTTTCTTTTGGAAGTTTCTTTCATTCTTTTTGGCAGAATTGCTGAAGCAGATTGAATGGGCAGGGTCAGTGCACAGCCACTTTTAGGTCTCTCCTATATCAGATTCAGGTTGTTCTGGAGTCACTCCTAAACTCCCAAATGTCTTCAATTAGGCACAGATGGACTTGTGTCAAGCTGCAATAGTATCTCAAGGATGATTGATAGGAGCAGGACCCACCAGAGCTGCAATTCAACTCACTACTTACTGTTTTCTTGGCGTCATGCTTTGGGTCATGGTCATGTTGAACTGTATATCTTCATCAAAGCCTGAGTTCCTGAGCACTCTGGAGAAGGTGTTCACTCAGGACAGCGCTTTATTTCATTTTCATCAATCTTACCTCTCTACTGACTAATCTCCCGTCACAGAGAAACATCCCCACAGCATGATGCTGCCACCACCATGTCTGACTGTAGAGATGGTTTTAATAAGGTGATGTACAGTGCCTGATTTTCTGATTCCAAATAGTTAAAATCGTTGTGTTATTAGACCTGGGGATTTTGTTTCTTATGGTCTGAGAGTCCTTCAGGGCTGCTTTTTGGCCAACTCCCAGTCAGCTGTCATTTGACTTTTAGTGAAGAATGGCTTCTTTTAGTGAGAAATGGCTTCTTAACCATAGAGGTCTGACTGGTGGAGTGCTGCAGTGATGGCTGTTCTTCTGTAAGTTTCTCTCATCTCCACAAGGGAACTCCGGATCTTAGTTTGGTTTGGATCCTGAAAGACTGGTGGTTGTTCCAAATGTCTTCTATTTGAGAATGATGGCAGCTATCATGCTCATGGCTTTGCTTTCACTCTGACACACATCTAATGTGGGACCTTAAGTAAGACAGGTGTGTGCCGTTTCCTACTTATGTCCAATGAAGTCAATTAGGCACAGATGGACTCATGTCAAGTTGCAGCAGCATCTCAAGGATGATTGATCGGATTTCAAATGTTTGTTTTTTTATTGCAATTCAACTCACTATTTACTTGTGAAAATAGGATATTTCAATCCTTATAACACCTGTTTTTACTTTGTCACTGTGGAGGAGTCTGTGTAAAATGAAAAATACGAGATTTGAATACATTTTAAGAAAAAGTGAAAAATGTCATTCTGCACTGTACATACTGTTACCATGACAACCAAGGTTTTATTATGAATTTTTTTTTATCACATATTCATTCTTAAAGTTTGTTAGCTAGTCAAACGTTAGGTTAAAATGGGAAGAAAACCTTCTGTAACAAAAACTTACTGGTTTGCATGATAGACTAGTCTGATTGGTTCAAAAGTGCTGGAATGATTTAGTGACATCACAAACGGAGATTTTTTTGTTGTTGATGTTATCCATGCTGCTACTGTTACTGTTGCCTGCGCTGGCTTTTATTCTGCCATGAAGTGTATAGAAGTGCGCTACATACACACACAAACACGCACACAGACACGCACACACACACAGGGTGAAGACAAGAAACAGGACAGCTGTTACTTGTTATCATGCCTAAATTCATCATAAAATGACCCTCCCCCTCGCCATTTTATAATCTCTGTACAAGATATTAGGGCGTGTGTTTTCCATTCCGGCGTGTAACAGTTTAAACACACATGTGCATGTGGATAAGAGTGGAAACACACACACATGCTCCATGAACACAAAACATAAAGTTTGTTTCAGGAATATACAAAATAATACAAGATAAATTATATATTTACTGCCACTCAATATTTATTTGTAAAAATGTTACAAAATGCTGATACTGGAGACTCCTTCCATAAATGTTAATTAAACAATTAGACACATTTTTAAGATGTTTATTAATAGCAGATTGTCTGCTGTACACACCCCTGTGAATATGTTGCTGCTACAGAAACGATAACTTATTACATAATAGCTGTGCTGGTAAAGAAAATTAATCAACACCTTCTAACCAATCATAATCAGGAATTTGGGATATTTTGATTGTTATAATTGCTATATATCAGGATTATAATTTTCTACAACAAGTGTGGGGTTTATATAATAACATTTGATGAAATACATGGATTTACAATTAAGCATAAAGCAAACAGTGTGTGAACAAGACATTTTGTGAGTTAAGTAAAAAAGCCATCGTGAGCTCCATATAGACGTTTCCGCTACATATTTTACTGCTCCTGTTTTCATACATGGACCATATGGCACATAAACCTTTAACCTTATGAATATAAAACACTCCACATGGCCACGTGTAACTTTGTCAAAGTCAATTAAAGACTCCGTGACACCTATTTGGTAATAAAAATGGCGTCGAACGTCCCACGCGCGCACGTGAATTAGTGGGCTCTGAGTTAAGAACGCTTGGTGTGAGATGTAGCTGTGTCTGAGGTTATATTAGGAGAGGAATATGGAGGTGAGTGGAGGGATGAAGAAGGGAGGAAGAGGAGTGGTGCTAGAGTTTCTGGAGGTCCTGTCTAGACACCGTAATGAAGGCTGTGGTTTAGAGGGATTCCTGCTCCGCAGTCGGCCACAGAGATCGGCATCACGCTGCATTATGAGTAGTTTGAGGTAAACCGAAGCTTTCAGGTCCAATCTGTTTGAATGTTCTCATTTTCCATATAAATGAACGTACATAAACATTCCAAAACATTTAGGTTTTTTTGTGGTTAGAAATTACCTACTTTATTGTTTTTTGGTAAAATTAAAACTTTGCTGAACTGACCATGAAAAAAACATTTAAACTATTTATTTCAAAATTGCTGATAACTACTGTATACAACTTCACTGGGTTTCTTTGAGACTCCATTGATGCTCCACTTTAGCTCCACCGAGGCTTAATTATGGCTCAAATATGACGTCACTGTGTCTCTATTTGGAGCTTCATTGCAGCCTCATGCCTCATCCATTCATTGCTGCTTTGCTGGTGCTTCATTTTAGCTCTTATGCACCTTTATTAGGGCTTCATAGTGGCGTCATTCCAGCACCGTTGTTGCTTCACTGGTGGTAGATTGGTGCTACATTAGGGGCTCCATTACAATATCACTGGTGCTATATCTGGAGGCTTCATTTGGGATTCATTGCACATTTATAGGGTGATTATTATGACTACATCGGGGGCTCTTCACTGCAGCCTCATTGCTGCTCCATTGGCTCTCTCGTGCCTTTATCATGGCTTTATAGTGGCTTCATTGCAGGCACATACTGTAGAGGCTCCACTGGAAACTCAGGATGGCTCTATTACAAATACATTAGGGGGCTTCACTGGGGCTTCATTGCACCTCTATTAGGACTTCACTGTGGCTGCACTGGGGCTTCATTGAGTCTTCACTAATGCTCCTATTTGCCATTAATATCAAAGTTCAAATTACTTAGATAAAGAAATGATATCTTGCTAATTTTGCATTTAGCTACATTACGGCACTGATGTACGATCAAACGGACACTTGGTGCTAAGTATTAAAACAAACCAGAATGTTTAAGACTAAACCGTTCATGTGAAGCGCACCAGAGTTACTGCTTTGTACCAGATGCTGAATAAACCACTGGATATCCCATGTTTATGAGGAGGTGGTTGGTTCATACCATCTGTTAGCGATTCCTATCTAACCAGGACTTGACTGATGTGAACCACCTTCAAGTACACATGCCCACCCAAGTCTATGGCCTACAATACCTCTCAAATCTGGAGCCAATTTAGAGTCAGAAGCCCACATTCGCCCCTGCGGAGGCACACGTTTCATTTAAGCGTTGCTGCTTCACTCTTAAACAAGCTACCAAACTGCCACAAAACCATATTAACATTACCACGTGGCTGACAAGCTGAAATTCCTGATGAGGTTGAATTCCTATGCACCCACTTTGGCACGGTGATCAGAGCTGGCTGCCAACTGGGTGTCTTACACACTTTGGGTGGGACTAACGTGGCAGAAAGGATAATTGTGCTAAGGTGTGCCAGGTAAATCAGTGGTTAATAATGTTTTAAGCTAGGTCTTGAACAATGATTTTAACAACACTGTGCCTCTCAGCAGGGCATTTATAGGCAACATACTACAGTAAATGCAGGTCCTGAGTCTGAGCCCAGAGTTAAGAAATTAAGCCCACATCTTTATTTATCTTCAACAGTGATTGAAAAATTATCAGATTTATAATAAGCATTAACTGATGGAAGATTAGTTGTGAAGCCACGTAGAGCTAATGTGGTACGATCAGGTCAAATAATGAGTTAAGGAAAATGCCATAATAATAATAAGAATGATATGAAGGGGAAAACAGATGCCTCAATGAAAAGTGGAGGACAATCCGTGAGTGGCTTGGGTATGATGACCCGGCTAACAAGCTAAAGTTTTGTCAAACCTGTCAGTGAGTGATATGGAAACTATAAAGTACAAGCATCATCTCTAGCTGCAGGCTGAAATCTGTGACTATAGCACAGTGAAGGATAGCATCCAGTTTAGCAATAATGAAGTGGTGTATATACAGTATCTCTTCTAATAAGACAGAATAGATACTGTATGTTCCAGATTGTATACACTTGTGGTCAACTGTACATCATTTGGGGTGGTGATGGTATGGAGCTAAAACAAACACACTCTTCTTTACTGATACAAACTCAAAGGTTTGACAGAATATACAGAAAATCAAATCATCTCAATCCACTATGTCCACTATGTGCTATGTCCACTAATGCTACTGAGCTGATACAAACTCTTAGTCTTTACTGAGGTGACACACTGTAACTTATTGTTTTATCATTTGATCTAATTTAACCTAATTGACTTTAAGCTTTCAGATTCAGATTGTTATGTTATGATCGGGTGGGAAATGTTTGTCTAATCAGGGACACAGTGGAGTGTTTAATGAGCACCTAGAAAGTGACAAACATTTATAGAGGTGTTTTCATAAAACTGTTAAATTCTCCATTCTGATCTGTCAGAAATGTTGGCTTGGGGTTTTTTGGGTTCTCATTGGGGAAGCATTAAGGTTTCATGACTGCTCTACTCCGGCTTTATTAGGGCTTCATAGCAGATCCATTGGGCCTTCATTGCACCTCTGTTGGGCTTCATTACACCTCTATTGCTGCTTGATTAGGACGTCATTGCTGCTCCATGAGTGGCTTTTTGTAGCTTCATAGCAGATCCATTGTAGATTCAGAGCAGATTAATTCATACTGTACCAGTTCCAGTGGGAATCCATTAGTGTTTCATTGCTTCTCCTTTGTGGCTTCATTGGGGCTTCTTGGCAGATCACTGGGGCTTCACTGCTCTTCCATTGTGATTTCATCATAACCAACAAGGCACAGCTGAACATCCATTGGGGCTTCACTGCAGCTCCATTCCTGCTCAATTAGGACTTCATTGCTGTTTGATAAGTGGCTTTTTGTAGCTTCATAGCAGATCCATTGCACCTTCATTGCACCTCTGTTGGGCTTTATTGCAGCTCCATTGGGGTTTCATTGCTGTTCCATAAGTACTGTAGCTTTTTGTAGCTTCCCAGCAGATCCTTTGTAGATTCATAGCAGCTCCAGTGTAGGTTCATAACAGATCCATTGGGGCTTCATTGCAACTATGTTGGAGTTTTTATTGTGGGTTCATAGAAGATTAATTTCTGCTTCATTAGGGCTTCATTGCTGCTCCTTTGTGGCTTCATTGGGGCTTCTTAGCAGATCAGTGGGGGGGGTGGGGGCTTCACTGCTGTATCATTCTGGTTTCATTATAACTCATTAGGCACAACTGAGGATTCACTCCTGCTACAATTGGTTCTTCAATGTAGCTTCATTGAGGTTTCGTGGCTGGTTCAGTGGGGCATCACAGTGGCTTCATAGCAGATCTATTGTGATTTCATTGTGGCTTTATTGCAGCTCTGCTGTGGTTATATTTTATAGATTCATTAAGGTTTCAGTGCTGCTGCATTGGAGCTCTATAAGCGATTCATAGCAGCTTCATTGTTATTCTATTAGAGCAACATTGCAGTTCCACTAGGGATTCGTTATTGCTTTTGTGTGGCACCACTAGGGCTCCATTGAGGCTTCAATGCAGCTTCACTGGGGCTTCTTGTGGTTTCGTTAATATGAACCTTGACAAACTTTCCTTCTCTGGTCTTTTTTACACTCCCAAGTCCAGGACTTTATCACTGTACTGTACAGTCACGGGTAATATTCAATCTTTATGTAACTCACCTTGAAAGCCCTTAACAGCACAATGCATCTGGTGAAAATGTTTTGGGTTTCACTGTTATCAGAATTTACAAATGAAGCACAGGGGACATTTTTGTAATAGACAGATGGACACCATCTTGTCTTTTTTCTTTTCCATATTCAGGTGAATTCATATTGCAATACGTTTATATCCACTGTTTATTACAGAGCTACTGGAAAGGCTGTTTCTCTGCCCTCTGAGACATAACTGTAGTGCTCTCATCATCAATTTGCCTTCAAAGTCCACCTCCTGGTATCTGTGTTGGACTTTGACACATTTAGGAAAATAACATGCTGAAAACGTGACACGCAGCGTTATCACGAGGCGAGTCAAGCGATCTGCGCATGCCAAAGCAGATAACAGCGTCATTATCAGGATCAGGCCCGGGGGAACGAGAGCGAAAGACTCGACTTTTATTGCCTCAATCCTGTAATGGAGATCCACATTAACGTCTCGTCTTGATTGAATTTGAGAGGAACGATTTTGTCAATGGATTCCATTCGATGCGCAAACACACAGCTGTGGGGCGATGGAGTTACACAACAAAGCGCACATATGGGACTCCTCCGAAAACACACAGATAATCGCTGAGCAAATACAGAACAGACACAACAAATACCCCGAAGTGTGACACTCAAATCACAATATGAAGCTTTTCTACAGAGGAACATCTCCAGAAATCAATCGCCGCTCGAGGAAAAAACAAGAAGGAAGAACAATGGAGATAGAGAGAGAAAATAAAAACCTCACTAAGCTAAAACCTAAACAGCAGCTCGATGAAAGCTTGTCTTTTCTTTCTGGGGCAGATCTGCGTCGAGCCAGAAGAACAGACATGAAACTTGGCGAGTAGTAACTTGTGGTAATAAATGTGTTATTAATAGTCCCATAGCTCTAAAGGGCTAAAGTGATACAGCATGCAGCAAGAGGGGCTGATGGGAAATCCAGAGCGTTAACCCCACACTCATCTTTCGCTCCGTACAGAGTTGTGCCGAGCGTTCTCGGAGACTTCCACATGCTTTGTGTCTGTACGTCTGAAATCGATTTGTCTGGATAACTGGCTCTCTTTTTCATCTATCTGTCTATGTATCTAAACAATTTCGATGTCTCACCCCAGTCATTGGATGCAGTGCCGATCCCAAGCCCAGATATATTGAGAGGGTCGTGTCAGTATCCGCATGAGAACGTGTGCCAAGTCATGTGCAGATCGGATGGTCCGCTGGGCGACACATTGACAGAACACTGAAAGACCAACAGCAACAACATACGTCTGTCTGTCTGTCTGTCTAGGGGGTCAGTGGTAGCTCAGTATGTTAAGGCTCTGAGTCTCAGGGGGGCGCTGTATCATGGCTGACCCTGCTCTCGCTCTGGCCCCGCCCTCCTATCGTACAGTAATGTTTATGTGATGAATAAAGGCTTGACTTTTCTATCTATCAGTACTCTTTACTTTTTTCAGTTTACTGTATTTCTGTCCACATACTTTTTCTTTCAATAGACTTTGTTTATCTATCTATCTTCTTCTTCTTCTTTGTTTTTCGGCTGTTCCCTTTCAGGGGTCGCCACAGTGAATCATCTGCCTCCATCTAACCCTATCCTCTGCATCCTCTTCT
>JAQMYL010000015.1:1295768-1308046 GCA_030014365.1 Clarias pachynema | reverse complement strand
ATAGATAGATAGATAGATAGATAGATAGATAGATAGATAGATAGATAGATAGATAGGACAATTAGATAAAAAAGAAGACAATAACAGAAAGAGAGAAACATTCAGGTATCATGATAATATATATTTGCCCTAACTACAAACATTATGAGAATGAAAGAGTGTGTGTGTGTGTGTGTGTGTGTGTGTGTGTCTGTGTGTGAGAGAGAGAGAGAGAGAGAGAGAGAGAGAGAGAGAGACTTGTCGAGGAATAAGGCGGGTAAATAAATGTGTTTGGGAATTGTGGGATGTGGAGATGGAGTGTGTTCCCCAGCATGTGGAGCAACGTGAAAAACTCAGGAACGCCGAGGGATAATGAATCTCTCCCTGCGTCGCTAAATAAACACACCGACCGCACTACACACACACACACACACACACAAAACACATTTCTTATGCTTATACACTGGTTTGTTTAGTGAACAGATTGATATTGGATTTATAAAGTAAATATAATTCTGCTCATGTTTAAGCAGTGTGTCGATGGAGTGTGTGAGGTGTGAGGAGTAAAAGCTGCTTAAATGAAAATCATTAATCAAATATCAAAACTCCCACATGTGGATCAGAATAGTTAACGCAAAATGGATAATATTCGAAAAATTGTTTTATTAAAGTGCGTATGATTTAAAATGCTGCCGCATCACAGGCAGGGAGGGGTTTGTGTGTGTGTGTGTGGGGGGGGGGGGGGGTGATTGGGGGGTTGTGAGTCTCATCTGGGAGTTCTACAGGATTAAAAAGGGAGATACTCCAGGTAGTCTCGGGTCAGAATAGGGACAAAATAAGGTAGAATCAGATCATCTTTTGCTACTTACAGTATATGCATACAAAGGATGTTCAAGCCAAACTGGGGTCCTGAAATCACTCCAAGTCATTTTCACATTTTTGGGCCTCTTAAGGAGTTCCTGGGAGGCCAGAGTTTCAGACATGAGGCATGCAGTCTAATCACGGCTCCAGCGACTTTCTACCTTGATGGAATTCAAGCACCAGTGAAACAGTGGGTTAAGTGCAGTTTTGCTCCAAAGCAGTTTTAAATTTTAATAAGATCTGTAAGTAACATGTCAGTAAAGGGGGGGGGGTGATTTCTTTCTAATTATTTAAGGAAAATTGTTGAAAACAAATTATTATATGTATGAACAAATATTACCGTTTGGATGCCACACTAATAAAGACAATGTATGTTAATAAATTCTGAAGCAACAAAAAAACAAAACAATACAAAAAACACCACAAAAACATGTAATTAAAAAAATATACTAAATATTACTAAATTTACAAGTTGATTAAAAATAAATAAATAAACCATTAAGGGTGATGCACTAAAAAGAGAATATAAAAATAAAGTCCATGTACAAATACATTGAAAGATGTTAAGATATCAACAATGTTTGGAAATCTAAAATAAATCAATGAATAATTAAATAAATAACTACTAATTAAATTAACTACTAGTAAATTAACCTGAATCATATACAGTAGAAGCATACAAAACAAAAACAACGAAATATGAAATTTGCAATAAACAGCACCCCAAAAAAATGACAATACTTTTTTAAAAAAGAATCAATAAAACAACTAAACAAACAAAAAACACTGAAATACTAAATAAAAAAACCCCAAATACATATGTAAAGAAAGAGCACAAAAATGCGCTCTATCAAAAGATGGAACACAAACTTAATGTATTATAACACAAAGAAACGAACCTGAAAGACAAAATGTCCCTGTATTACACCAAGTATGTGCAACCACACACACACACACACACACACACACACACATATATGTCATTACTGTTATCTACTTATTAACACTGAGATCGTTACACTTTTCTCGGAAGCCGGCACTCAACAGCAAGCTTCCCATTAGCATTACCCAGAATCCCCTGCAGCTCGGCGGAGTCCATTACGACCAACGTGTGGCTCTAAAAGGCCTGCGAGAGTAAAACGTTTATCCGTGACGAGTACTTAATAAAGTGACGAGCCGAGGGAGGAAGAGAGATCGTCATCATTTTTGTTTTACTTTGTGTTAGCATGTTTTGTTTAGCTAAGAATCTGTCTCTCTCTTTCTCTCTCTCTCTCTCTCGCTTTTTTTTTTCTTTATAGAAAGCTTCTCAGTCGTCCTAATTAGCTCGGGGTGAGCGCTGCCCGGCTCGGAGGATAAATATTAGCTGTGTTGTTTGTAAATAGGTGATGTATGGCGCCCATATCCTGCTGTGATGAATGCTTTTTAAAAATTTCCTCTCTTTTATCAATTGGCTAACAAACTCATGTATCACTGCCACCTCCGTCCGCGGGCCACATAAATTAGACAAGTCGCTTCTATCTGCGCGTTCTTGTTTTAAACATCCACTCGCTCTCTTTCCTTTTTTCTACTTACTTTCTTTCCCCCTTCATTTTTCCATCCCTTTGCCTAGCTTTCTGTTGCTGCAGCATTTTTAAATATTACCACCATCTATCGCTGGGTATTTTGAGGAAACATTATGTCAATAGACAATCTCTCCATCTTGCAACTCTGTGTGAAGTTTACCAGAATTCCTGTACACTCATGTCAACTCCAGTCATCAGAAGTGTTTCACTTATTAAGATAAGTGAGATAAGTTAAGATAAGCTTCTAAAAGGAATTCAGTCTCATCCTCTTCAACCTTTCAGCAACATTTGTCCATCCTCAAGTGTCTTGAAATTAATGACACGATCATGGTCATGGTTTGCTCCCTACCTTGAAGGTCAGTCATATCAGGTCATATGTCATATGTTAGCTAATGTTTATTCCTCATATCCATGCATGCAGACTCTCCACTGGTGTCCCACAAGGCTCAGTTCTTGGTTCTTATCTGTTCTTCCTTCATATTCAATCTCTTGTTTAGGTCATGTCCTCATATGGGCTTTCATCCCACTGCTTGCGGATGATACTCAACTCATTTTCTGGATGGGAGTAAGACTGAACTACAGTTTGTCCCAGGTGATTCTTCTCCTGTTTGGGTCTCACTGTTGCTCACTGCACAGGGTAACCATGGACAATCGTCTGCCTACAAAGCCAAAAACAGACCAGCACTGACCTACCTTAAAGCACTTACCAGACCCCAACTGCACCATCCTATCTCTGATCTTCTAGGACTGCTCCACTGGAACAACCATCTTTCAGAGTAGGCCAAAGGAAGGCAAAGGTCAAGGCTCATTCATAGATATCCTAAAAGCTGAGGCTCTCACAGCCTTGCCACAGTCACAGGAGTCAGATAAAGCTGTGCCAAAATTGTGCCATAAGGTACTGGCACTGCTGGGTACATCCTGTGCAGGATCTCAGGAAGTTAAGGTTAACCCAGGCTCTGCAGTAGAGTTCCTACAATAAATGAGATGTTATAGGAACATGATCCAGTGTTCCAGGTGGTTGAGCTACATTAGGTGAAATGCATATTACTGACTTCTTCCATTTCTGTTTTACCTGAATTGACTTAGAAGGTCCAGGATCTGATCATCAAGCTTAGAGGAAAGTTGGTTGGTATTGTTGGTGTTCTTATATGCTTTGTCTTAGCAAGGGGCAAATTAGAACTTTCTGAATGGTGGATCGTGGAACAAAAGGCTGAGCAGGCTTCAGTCATGCTGGAAGAAGAATCTAGAGTGAGCTTTCAGGTAAGAAAGGAAGTAGATGTGAGCTAGCAGAAGTACCTAGTGGAGACCAGTCTTAAGGCAATGGTTTCTGATGGTCTTGGACTCAAAAGATAGGTCTGGGCAAGTTCAAGAGACATGTCTACCAGGATATACAGTAAGTTACAAGTATCCCTGTTGTTGAAGAGCAGGTGGAGGGTTTGAGTCTTATCCCAGGTTTTCAGGCCAAGACCATTCTGGTATCTGTTAGAGTAGGTCCAACCCCAGGGCAGGCTGGAGACTCTGTTAAAGGACAGAACTTCTGTAATTTACTGCTGATTGCTGTGCAGCACGGTGAAGAACGTTAGCTTGAATGCCATGGCATTGGTATTTGTGGTGATGCCATGCCTCTTGAAGGTTCAGAAACTGACAAGCTCAAAGCCTTCCAGTTGGAGATGGCCTTCAGAGTCAGAGTTTTTGTACTGATTTCAGATACTGTGTGTGTGTGTGTGTGTGTGTGTGTGTGTGTGTGTGTGTGTGTGTGTGTGTGTGTGTGTGTGAGCGAGCAGTCGGAGGTAAATACGCGAGAGACAGCCCATTAGTTTTGGGCCGGTGGTGATGCATGGTCTTGCAGTGAGCAGTGCATTTTTCCGAGAGCCAGTGAGTAATGCCCGACTCACCGCTGTCCACTCTGCACTCCGCTATTTTTATTATCCGTCTCTTCCTATCGCTCTCTCTCTCCTCTTTCTTTCTTTCAAACAGGTTTCATTTTTCTTATTCCACTCACACAAACAAATGATGAGCAGAGGAAAGGACATGAACAGAGCAAATCTCTCTTCTCATCCTTCCAGTTTTCTCTTTCTCTGTTCACTTGCATCTCCTCTGTTCCGTCATCTCTCACACTCGGCCTGTTTATCTACACCTGTATCAGTCGCTCTTTCTCCAACCTCTTTTGCTTTTATTTTCTCTCTCTCTCTCTCTCTCTCTCTCTCTCTCTCTCTCTAATCTCTGGAGAATATCATGAGATACTAAGTGTTATCCATTTAGCTAATGTTTATTCCTCTCTTTCACTTTCGATCTGCTTTTCTTTTTCCACTCCCTTTAGTTTTCTTTTTGTTTCTCCGCCTCTCGATCTATTTTAGTTTTCTTTATCATCTTTTCTTTATGTTTGTTACTTTCTAAAGATGAACATCTGGGAGGGTTTCTTTACTTTCTTTTCCTGCAACCCTATTTTCTTCCTTTCTTCGTTTCTTTCTTTCTCACCTGAAAATTTCCATTTAAATTTTTTGTTTATCTAGCATATTTTACCTGTTTCCTTCCTTCCTTTCCTCCTTCCTCACTCATTTTTCTATATACCTATCAAATTTACCCATTTTACTGTTTCTCTTACTTTCTTTCTTTCTTTCTTTCTTTCTTTCTTTTCCATTCTCTCAGTGAGACATACACGGAATAAACAAATAAGGGATGAAAACAGATGAGAAAGTCAGACACATGGATGGATAAGGGGAGAGACAGATGAGGAGGTGAGACAGATGATGGTGTGAGACAGATGAGGAGGTAAGACAGGTAAGAGCTGAGAGATGAAGGGATGAGACAGATGAGGAGGTGAGACACATGCAGGAATGAGACAGATGAGGAGGTGAGACACATGCAGGAATGAGACAGATAACGGGAGAGACGGATGAAAAGGTGAGACAAGTAAGGGGGTGAGACAGATGAAAGGATTAGACAGATGAAGAGGTGAGACATGCAGGAATGAGACAGATGAGGGGTGAGACAGGTGGTGAGACAGTATCAGCTCTCTTCATTCCTCTCACATCACTCTCTATCTCTCTCTCATCCTTCTCCTGCTTAAACCCTGTCTCTTTCACTTTCACTCCATCTAGGTCAATGTAGGTCAGTTTTCATGAAGTAAGGAAACCCACAAAGCCCCATGGAGACCATAGAGGTACAAGGCAACAGTGCTAACCACTAACCATGCCGGTTAGTATATATATATATATATATATATATATATATATAAAATGGTATATCTGTAGATGATTCAACAGATTTCACTTTGAACTTTTTCGAGTCCTGCTTTCTGGTTTGTTGCTCCCTGAATCTCTCACCTGTAGACAGATTCATCTCGTTGTTCTCTCTTCCTCACATCTCTCCCTTCACACCCCTTTTAGACAACCCCCCCCCCACCCCCACCCCCACCCCCTTCCCGACAGCGGCGGTCTGGTGCACTAGCAGCGATCCATCTCTGTCAGAAAGCTAAAATGATAATGCCAATTAAACCAGAGGAGTAATTTTTTGGCCCCGGGTTCTCTCAGAAGACCTCGCCGTGGAACAGGAATGAAAAGACAGACCTCAGGAGAACAAGGAGGAGGAGGAGGAGGAGCAGAAATGGCAGAACGTGAAAGCCAGAGGGGATGATTTCTGTAAGGTAACACTTTTTGACGGGACAGTGATGAAGTCTTGACATTAACCGCGTTAGAATTTGAGCTGCTGTTGGCACGTTGAAGTGCGACTACGGTGATGCTTTAGTCTTTAAAAAATCTTATCTTAGTCATTTATCATAATAACATGAGAGAAATGTTGATATTTCTGATGCTCTCATCTTGTTTTTCACAGCCGTTCTGCAATTACGTTCTGGAAATAAAACCTACTGCTAGCTAAATCATTATCCTCAATTTTGTTTAATTATTTGCTGGTTTGTTGCCTAGCAACAGTGTTTCCGATACTCTGTCCACATGGGCGATGACCAGATTTCTCACTGAATATCGCAACATCACATGTGATGTAAATTTAATTCCGCTGCTTGCCCCACCCACTTCACATCAATTTGCTTGTTGTCACCTTTTCACTTTTCAGCTTCACTTCCCTCGCGCTCTTTCCAATGGAAGCGGTCAGAGGTGAACACACTGCTGGCCCGCTTCGATTTCCTTTAGATCGAGAACCATTAGGAACCATTAGGAACCATGAGGAGCTAAGAACAGTCTGAGAAGGCTCCATCTGTAGGAATTAGGGATGCACTAATACATCACTGCACTTTTAAGATGTTAAAAGTCTCCTTCAGTATTCTCTCTGAGGGAAAGTATTATGTAAATACCCTACAACAAACTGATGCACCTGGAGCGGGTGCCAATCCATCTCAGGGCACACATGGCAATTTGGGAATTCCAAACAGCCTAATCTGCATTTCTTTGGACTATGAAGAGGAAATCGGGGTGCCTGGAGGAAACCCACCAAAGAACAGGAAGAACATTCAAACTCCATTAAAGTTTTCAATACAAAAAAACTAAAACAAAACAGAAGTTTAACACTTTACTCTTAGGTTCTTTGGGCATTCTGTGGATAATTAAGGGTTCTTAGCCTACTTCTGGGTTCTGCTTAAAAATCATTCTCATAATGAGACACTTTGGTGGAGGTTTAATCCATTGCAGGGATAACTAAAGAACCTTTAAGGCTGGAGTTTTAATTTTAAAGTCGAAAGCATTGTAAAGAACTCTAAAGACCCTTATTATCCAGTGAAACATCGAGTACAATGGACTCTTTAAGGATTTCCGGGATAATTAAAGGTATTTAGAGGGTTCTAGAAGTATGGGACAGCTGAAGAACCCTCAGTGGTATTCATGAGTTTTATTCTTTACCACCAAACTATGAAAAAGTGCCTGTTTGTGTCCTCAAGACTGGTGATATCTATAAGAATCGGTGTATTGGTGGACCTACTAAAGGATCAGTCTTTTCTGCACAGTATAAAATGAGATCTTTTTTGCAAAATCATAGCAGTAGGCAGTTCTGAGATTAGACAGAGCAATTTCCACAAGCAGTTTCTTTAGTTTAAAAAGTCTATAGTCAAGAAACTACAAAAAGAGCTGATAATCGAAGTTGAAACTATTCTGGTCCATTCATTCGTCAATGATACGTGTGTAAGATTTGGCTTACTTAAAGTGTTGCTCGAAGGTTCTTCAAAACTACCACCACGTCCCGACGCCAACGAGTCACCAAACGCCGCCCCCTTCCCCCCCTCCGGCCCGGAGTCACAGCTTAACAAACAATCCTTGTAAATTTGATTTATGCTGGCGTCGAGGCTTCGTGTGTAATCTCCCTCCTCACCACTTTGGAACAATAACAACAACAATAACAATAATAAAAGCGGCCCATCGATCCTGGCTTGCCCGGCCCTTCGCCAAAATCCATAATTAGACTCTTTTGTTGGCCCCGTTGTTGTTGTTGAAAATCTAATTATGAAAGATGAAACACAGCCTTCAATGAGATTGCTGTAAAATAGCATAATTAATATGGGGATTTATTATTAGTTTTTTTTTTTTTTTTTTGCAAAAGAGAGAGAGCGCGAGAATAATTCTGTTTTTATGGCGGCCCACGCGCTGCCAGTGAAATTAATTAAGTGTGCCAGGATTTATGAGAGAGGCGCCGAAATGAAAAGAATTAATCGGAGGCTGAAGATGGATGGGGCGCTGGAAAATGATGAAGCCCGATGAGAACTAACCGCTTTAGGGGCGAAAATCAGGAGGGGAGGGGAGCGCTGACGCAATTACCCATCATGCACCAACAGCTGGCCTACACCTAGAATTGGCTAATTTCTTTGGCTGGGTCTCTTCCTTATCAATATACAGCCCACCATCGCTCCGGTATCATCAAACACTCCCAGATAAGGGACTTGTTTTGCGATTAAAGTGTCATTAATTGTGTTCAAGGATGGAGTCCGTCTCCGGCTCCATCCCTCCTCATCACTGACAGCTAACGACTCTTTTCCCTCCATCGTCGTCACTTAATGGAGACAAATATGAGAACAGGCCAAGCATCATTTAATTAAACTCGCATCACGCTGATCATCTCTGAGTCTTTACTCGGTGTAGGGCATGTTAGTGGCTTGTAATCTGTCTCCATAGATGTGTGTTTCTCTGAGACACTTAAGCGAAGTTTAACGCACACGAACATCGCACTACTTCCTAATGAATTGTCATAATGCACCATTAAGCAAGAATAACTTAATTTTCTGTAATTAAGAGACTTGTTCTGATGTGGGAGGACGTCTGTAATCGTCTGTAATCATCTGTAACTGCACCAAGTCGACATGTTTGGCAGCAGAAAAATTGTTCCTGACCTCCGCTCCTCCTCCTCCTCTTCTACCCATCCTCCTCTTCTTGTCCCAAAGGATTAGCCTTAGCCATGAACCCGTAGCAGATTATTAAGCCCTTTAGCCGTCTCGGCTCTGGCGCTGATGCGAGCTCTGTGATGGCTCTAATGGACGACTAATTGGTTGACTCCTCTGTCCTGGTCGTCCAGCGCCACAGAGTCTGCGAGAGTGAAGAGACGCGGGCCGGTGTGCGCGTGTTTGAGGGAGTTGGAATGGAAGTAATTAGCCATCCTACACACTCGACAAGATAAATGAAGACTCGTTGGCCGT
Source organism: Clarias pachynema (assembly GCA_030014365.1). Classification (NCBI taxonomy): domain Eukaryota; kingdom Metazoa; phylum Chordata; class Actinopteri; order Siluriformes; family Clariidae; genus Clarias; species Clarias pachynema. Next base: position 1,299,010 of record JAQMYL010000015.1, on the reverse strand, counting down.
CCGGTTCCAGGACAGTTGATTGGGCAGGTACGCCGGGAGCATCTCGGTCCTCTGGAGCGTGTCCAGGGCTGGTAATTATCGCTCGCTGTGTGTCTGTGTAAACCCGTACTCCTCCCACTTAGGAGGTGCCTTTAGGTACAAATTGGCTTCTATTGTCAGGCTTGTAGAGTGATTATGAAATATTGTTTAATTTGCCGGGCGGCGGAGTCAGAGGGGGGCTGATTTTGATGAATCGAGCGTTTTTATTTCATCATCCGTTTATTGTCTTGCGCAGCAAGAGCCGTCCAGGGTTCGGCGTTCAGGGAGCGTGTGGGACGACCGAGATGAGCACAGGCCCGTGTTTCAAACATGCCTCACCAATCACCGGCGAGCGTTTTAAAATAAACCTCACCAATCACGGCTCCTGATTGTCCTCGGAGGCCTCGGCGTGGGACAGCTGCATTAATAATGAGTCAAACACCTGAAATTTTTTGTGCAACGTGGCAAGAACAGAACGAGAGGAAGTGGGACTCTGGGAAAAAGAAAGTAAGATAAATGAAGGCGAAGGAAAAGGACAAATAAAGAAGAAGAAGATACAAAGCAATACTAAAGTAATATATATATAACACATAGTATGTGGTGCTGTTATTGTAAACTAATCTGCGCATGTGGAGAATCCTCTGTGCAGGTGAACAAGTTGTTGCTATGGAAACGATAACATATTAAAACATGTGCATTAATACATCCTGACCAATCAGAATCGAGCAGTGCGGTGGTAAAAAAGGAACATAATAAAATAAAATGTGTAAAACGTGAACACAGGAAGCTTCAGCTCGCACCTGCGTGAGACGGCTCGAGACGCTCTAATTGATTTAGCGCTTATTGACAGAGACGCAGAAAAGCCGCCACACCGTCATGACTCAGATTGAGTTAAACACCTTTTATGGTCTGGGATCGATAGAGTGAGAGCGATTGGGGCTATAGGGGGGTAAATATATAGAGATATAGAGATATATATCCACAGAGTGTTATGATCCTGTATGTAGACACGCGAGATGTTTCTCCTGGTCCCCCACTTGCCCGAAACAGAATACAGTACCGTGTTGTAATTCACGTAAATCAGTGCTTTTAAAGTATTTAGACACGGCTTGTAATAAACAAGTAGTGGGGTTGGTTTTTTAATCAGAAAACTACTGACACTGGAGACTCCTTCCAAACATGTGACTTTAGCATGGTCCAACAGAAAACTATTTCCTTTTTAACTAACTCACTTTGTAAGCTTGGTGTGTGTGTGCAGTGTTGGTCGCTCAGGCCTTAGTGAATGAGAAACAAGAACAATGTTTTAACATGTTTTACATGTAAAGAACCTCATCATTATTTAAAGCTATAAATGAGCTTTTAAGGGTTAAAAGTCAGGCTCAGGGACCATCAGCGGCTCTTTGGCAAGTCTTAGGGTTTGAGTGCACAACCTTTGTATCATTAAGACAGAACTTTGACCACCACTACACGTCTCAACTTCCAATCAATGACACGTGTGTCAGTGCCAACCAATCAACTGTCCAGGTGAGATCACCAACCAGCCAATAAACCTGGATCTATCAAAACGTCCTCTCAGGACAACAAGATACGCATATAATGGTGTCATTAGGCCGTCTGCTTAAGAATTAATCACCGCTAACTCGATCAGCGTCATGCGCTAACCATCTTTAATGAACTCCCCGATCTTTGCTGATTGGTTTACGAGGACGAGTCCAATCACCGCTCCCGGTCTAACCACAGGCCCTCGCATGACATCATCGCGATGCAATCGGCAGATCCCGAGTGGCGCGTTTTGGCGATAACGTCAACCTATTGCGTGCCCGCTAATCTTGCTAACTATTCGTCCGTGCTCGTTAGAAAGTGATTAACTGTGTTCAGGAAGATCAGGTTGAGCTTTGCGGCTGATTGCGTCATGGGGTATTAGTATTCAAAAACTAGCTTTCCATTTGTGTAATTTAATAAGCAGAGGCATCCAGGTTGGGCTTAAGATCCATCTCACATCTTTCATTTAAGTGCATGTGCATGAGATAAGAAAGTCAGAATATTACAAATTCTTCAATGTGTTTGAACAAATGTCCAAATTTTGCTTGTTATTTAGGGACAAATACTGTGACAAAACTTTAAACATGATGGGTATTCTAAACTTTAAGCTAATTTATTGGCAAAACAGAAAACGTTTAAATTTGCTATGAGACTGTTTACACTGGAGTCTCTTATGTCTTGTTTTTTTTTTCTATCCAAGTTTTACCAATGAATAAATTACCAATAAATGGTCTTAATTGGGTTAAAAGAAATCTCTTGATGCTAATTAGTTGCTGACCGTTAGAAAGCACTAACACTGGAGACTCCTTCCTTAAATGTTAAACAAAACTACCATCGCAACAATTACACATACGGCTGCTGAACGAAATTTTTAAAAATAATCTGTTTATTAGCAGGCTATTACTAGTGAAATATGCTGTTACTATAGAAACCATAACATAATCCTCACAAAAGCCATTAAAGGAGTTCCTGGGAGGCCAGCGTTTCAGACATCAGTCAGACAGACCGATCATGGCTTCAGCTCACTGAGAGAACTTTCTACCTTGATGGTGTCCAAGTACTAGTGAAACACTGGGATAAGTACATTAGTGTATCAGGAGATTATATAGAGAAATAAAGGGAGTTTTTACTCTCAGAACTCTTCTGTTATTCTGTACAAAACAAAAGTCTTTGCTTTGACTTGAACGCCTCTGTAAGAGAGAAGCAAAATTACCTGCCAGGACAAAAATAAATAAATAAAGATAAAAATGAGTAAAATATCTCTATAAATAAGAGATTTAATAAGAGATCTCTATAAATAAGAGGTTGCAGTGTAAAGGTTCGAAGTTTGAACTCCATTCGTCTAACTTGAACCAAACTCTTAGAAACTAGTTGATCATTTTTAGTTAATCTTTTCCTCCTGTCTCGTGTACGTCCTCCTGTCCTCGCTTATTTATCTGGACACAAACAACACTCTTAGCTCCCGTTAATCCCGTCCTGCATGTTTCTTTATTTCCTCAGCCGTCCTGAGAGGGTAGAAAGTAGAAAATCAGAGACTCTGAGGGAGAGATCTGAGGATTTATACGCAGAGGTCTGGACAGCGTCCATGTGTTTGAGCTGATTTACAGGCGGTGAGGAGTCGGACTGATCTCACAGTGATAAAAACAACAGAGTTTAAAGCTGCAGGGGGGGGGGGGGGGTGT
>JAQMYL010000015.1:1214992-1226005 GCA_030014365.1 Clarias pachynema | reverse complement strand
AATTTACTTTTTGCTTAGTTAAGTTTAATTTTAGCTGCTTTCATTTTTGTTGTTTAATCCTGGTTGTTTTATTTTGTTTTATTTTTCATTGTAAAGCACTTTGGCCAGCTTGAGTGCAATAAATACATTTGACTTGACTTGACTTTTTGCAGTTTAGACCCTGTATTATTAGTATGATGGATCCTGAACTACATTACCCATCAGTCACTGCACCTCACCAGATCATCATATTCACATCACATGTCTGTTAGCACCTGATTCAGGGTTTAACGAGTGCTAGTATTTAAGTCACACAACACACATGGTTTAGCTTTTTGTCTTTTGTTATGTGGTTCCTGTTAGTCTGTGTATGTTTATTTGTTCCTTGAGAACATATTTCGTATTTAGGGTCATATTAAGGTTCACGGTGTGTGTTGGTTATGTTCAGTAGTATCCGCTGTACTCCCCTGTACCTCACAGGCCATGATAACAGGTAATAGTTCAACAATAGTAATAAAAATTCAAACCAGGACTTTTGATTGTGTCGGATAACACGACACCGATATGAGATTAAAACTGGTTTTATTTCTCTATATAATGTTTTTCGAATCCTTGTTTGCTGCTTCCACTTTATTCTTGCCAGCAATTTGATTTTACAAAGTATAGCAACATTTAACGTTTTTCCATCTTCTCTAAACTGACTTTTAAATTAAAATAATTTAGGCCTCAGGTGAATGTTATTGAGTCTTGATTTGACACGACCGGTAAAATTCAAAAACATAAACAGCACAATACCAGTCTACATGATTTGGCCTATAACATGATGTAGTTCTCATTTTTTTAAAATCCTTTTTTAATTCACTTCCATTTTTCTGGAATACACAGTATATTACAGTATAGTGTTTAGAGCTGTACAGTAATTGTATTTTAAATATAAAGGCTAGTATTCTGTTTTCTAACAAAGTAGGGGTAACCTGAGGTGTCCTTTATGTTCTAAGAGATAAATCGGTTTAAATTCAATTAGTGACAATTACGTTTGATCAGGTGTGTGTGAAGTGAGACCAAGTGGTGATTAGAGTTTGGGATTTGTTAGTGCTAATAATGGTAATGAATAGTGCTAAATATTGTATAGAAATCAAGAAAGTAGATTAGAGTAGAGTTTTGTAGAACAATCTTTGTTGTTGCACAGTAATTCCCCTACATACAAACATTCAAGTTACAAACTTTCACAGATATGGACATGCGTTGATGGAAGTTAGATTATGTGTGTGCAGTCGGCATCGCATGCAAGCGTAAAAGCAGCGGCGGTGAAGCTGGTACTGTTGAGCAATAATGATGGAGCCAAAAGTGAAAATAACAGAATGGAGCGAGGTGAAAAGATGACATTGCTCTTTTTTTTTCTTTTTTTTTTACACAAGTTGTTAGACCATCTGCGCGACTCTAAACACTATACTGTAATATACTGTGTGTAGCCAATTGTGTTAGTATTATAGTACCTAGACAATGTTTGTTGGACTTACAGTATGAACAAATTGGACTTATGAACGAGTTCTCGGAACAGAACTCACTCTTATGTTGGGGACTTTATAAGCTTCAACATTTTGCCACTGTGTGGCAACTGAATACCAGGACACATGGTGGGTTAACCCTGAAAGGATAGTGATGCACCTGTAAGTTTAGAGAAGTGAAGTGATCAGAAAAAGTTGGGACTAAACAGCTGCAATATACAGCTGTTTAGTCCCAAAACAGCTGTATTTACTGTATTTATATACACATTCAACGTTACAGGTGTAAAAATAATCTATTTGCAAATCCATGTTATGGTTTAGTGCCTTTCTTTCTTTCTACAAAACGCCCCAAATTACATCTGCATTGAGATCAACATGCAAAATGATTTTTTTGTTCATCTGTCATTTTGCTCATATTAAAGATTTTAATCTTCTGCAAAGCCTATTAACACATTTTATTTTACATACCTACATATAAATCATCATAAACCATCATCTCATTGTGAAACTTCCTCTGTATTACTTTACAAATCATTTAAGACATTTGGTTTGGAAGTAGATTAGGATAATCCAGATGAGTAAAAACAGGTGGCAGTAATCAAATCTGCACTTTACATTTTGTCAAAGATGCCGAATGAAGTGTCCTTAGCTGATGAAGCAAGAGTTTAATGCGAGGAGTAAAACCGGACTAATGCTCCACTTTTAGATTTATATCTCTCTCTGATGAATGAGAGAATGCCAGCAATGTGTTCATGAATTAGTCATGAGGATGTTGAACACTGATATGCTCTTACATCTGACACCGACATACGACCCTCCTCAAGGTCATTAAAGAGCATGTGTGTGTTTTGCTTCAAAGCCTTTGTTTCCTTCTTCTTCAAATCGAGATGATACAATACAGAGGCCACAAGATAACAAATTGAAGCCACTACGACATAATGGATTGAAGCTACAAAGTAATGCATTGAGGTCACCAACTGAAATACTGTGAGGCCACTGGATAATAAATTGAAGCCACTATAAACTCATATACTAAAACTACAAGGTAAATACATTTAGGTCATGAGATACTACAGTAAAGCCACAGCGGTAATGTATTGAATAGATTCCTGTCACAAGATATATTGAAGCTACAGTGTAATACAGAGTGTTCATGAGATATAATTAAAGCCACTGTGACCCTTTTATATTGAAGATGCAATGTCATACAATTAGGCCATACTACAGTTCTACTACAGGTACTACAGTAAAGCCCCCATGAGAATACTGTATATTGAAGTTACAGAGTAATACAGTGAGCAGATGACATCATAAACTGAAGCCACCAGGAGATAATATATTAGAACTACCATGAAAAGATATTGAAGCTACACAGTGACAATAAGCTACTATATTGATGCTATAAGTTAATATAATGTGGCCACAATATGGTAAACTAAGACCATGGGATAATAATAAAATGTGACCATGAGATTATAACCAAAGACATAAATCGTGTAAACGGTGATTGGTTCATTCTTACTGTAAAGGTTAAACCAGGATAGTAACTAATTATTCAAATTTTTTAAGAAACATTTGAAATTTGTACAGTCCTGACCTCACTCAAAGCCATTTCTACATGTATGGAAATGCCATTAAAGGAGTTCCTGGGAGGCCGGCGTTTCAGACGTGAAGCCGGCGGTCTGATTATGTCTCCGGCTCACTGAACTGTGTTCTGTACAATCAAAAGTCCCACTTTGACTTAAACACTCTTCGTAGCTGTGATTTGTCCAATCGAATATAAATACTGAGTTGTATGAGTTTCTAGAAATTTCTCTCAGCTGATTCAGTTTGGTATTTATAGCGGTAAAGGTCGTCCTGGGACGCAGTGTGTGATTAAAGATGCACATTTTGATTAAAGTACTCTCTGCCAGTGCAGGTCATGAATCTGAGCCAAGACCATCAGTGACGGTGAATATTCAGAAGTCCTCTGTCTGAAAATCACTCACACTGGAGACTCCTTCAAAAAGTTGGTATATAAATTTAATAAACAAAAAAAGACAACAATATCACCGGTGACTAAAGATGCAAATAAACAGATTGTTATCTGGACTAGAGGTCAGAGCATATTCTAGGAAATACCTTTTAACACTGGTTGGTTTAGTTATTCAGTTATCAATGAGTTAATTTTCTTTAACGGTTATTGTTTCTATAGTAACATCGCCATTATGGGACTCCATGTAAACGGACTTAAAATGTGTACTTGTATAATTGAAGGAGTCTCCAGTGTCAGCACTCTGTAACAGTCAGACGTAAAACTTTCAGTTTCCCAAATCTTCAGGACAAAGGAGTTTATACTTATTTACATTTACATAATGTAACATGGTGTGTTTATTTTGCGTCTTTTTAACTAAAAAAAAAAAAAAAAAACGAGAAAATAAGAGTCCGGTGAGGAAGTGAGTGACTATCACATTGTTAAAAAAATTCCATTTTTATATAATCAATGCAAACTTGCTCAGCTCTTCTCAATGTTTAAGTAAACTGAAGACTTCTTCTCCATAGCTCCACCCCTTACATTTTTTTCCTGCTGTGATCTCATTGCTTGCTTTCTGTTTGTTCTTGAAGCACTAATTTAATTTCAGCCCTCGCTGTGTCGGGAACACTCAGCGCCAGTATGACCGTGACCCTCGTCTGCTCTTGTGATGTTTTAAAACAATGTCAGCATTAATGGTGTCTGGGTCTCCTTGTCTGCAGGTTGAATCATTCAGGCTCACACACACACACACACACACACACACACACACACACACACACACACACACACACACAAAAATCTTTTGTACACACACACATAAAAATCTTTAATAATAACATTGCTCAGATGACATGCTCATAACTGGATCTAATAACAACAATAATAATAATAATAATAATACAGTCAGGATAGCATTACAGTATTCATTGTGAGATGTGACCAGAGCATTGTCAAGACCTTTGATACTGTACTTTGTTAGGGCAAGGTTTCTGTAAATACAACAGGAAAAAAAAGTTATTTTTGAGACATTTATTAATGTGAGACAGTGTTATCCAGAAAAACAACGCTCTTGACATGTATACAACTGGATATGTTGGATCCAGCAATGGAGAAGGTTCCTTTTAGCAAAACATCTTTTTTTTATCAAGAGTTGACTCAGAGCCCACAGGTAGTAGTTCAGTTTTGCTTGCTGTTGCAGTTTTTTTTTTTTCTTGGATTTTCCCCCCGATTTTCTCCCTAATTTAGTCATTGGTGGGTTTAGTAGACATTAAAAAAAAAGTTCATAACCTTTTCTTAAAAATAAATAAATAAAATAATCAATATTTTAAAGGTAAATGATTTTATCAAGAAGAGGAGGTAGATCTGGAAAAGAAGTGGACTCAGTACTGAACCCTGTGGGACTCCATGGCATACTGTTGAACTCTCAGACCTATACAGTACTTTTTGTATTTAGACACACTGTGTCATGGACTTCTGTGCAAGCCATAAGAAGCTGAAATGGTATCCAAGGGTACGCTCGGATCTATTAATGATTTTGATAAAACAGCGTGAAGAACAGTTTGGTTGGTCAGCAGTATTCAATTAAATTTCTGTTAAATTTTATTTGTATAGAGCTTTAAACAATGGTCATTGTCTCAAAGCAGCTTCACAAAATTAAAAGTAGTGTATGACCATGACCAGAATAAACTATCAAACTGGATTAATGCGTCACAAGACACATGAGATGAAACAGTCATGTGAAGATTTAATGTTACCTTGTAATGAGCAGTTGAGGGTCGACAGCATGCATTTATCCAGGGTAGAGTCTGGCAACTTAGAGTCTCAAGCAGGTTTATTTACTTAGCTGCGTTCAAGGTAATGTCATGACCCAGGGGTGGTTGCAAGGTTTCAGCAAAATTTCCAGCGAAATCTGCATGATGTTATGGGGTGGGTTATAAATTTATCTGGTATTCTGATAAAGTACGAAGCAGAATAGCTCTCTGTTCCTCGTCCTCCATAGAGCGCCTCAGGATCCAGTCCTCCCAGTGATGCTACTGTACACAACTAGCATGAGACTGAAAGTGAGGTCATGTGACTGGGTCATGGTATGGTTACTGCATGCCTTATTAAAACATGGATTAAAAATATTTGGCCGTGGTATTTTATCATTTACTTTATCATGGTGCACAATACGCTATTGAACACTTTTGAACATTTTGTCCATGCTTTGGGGCAATAATGTGCAGTAGTAGCAGTAAATGGGGGGGAAACTTTAACTGAAATTCAATGTTTTTTTGTTTGTTTGTTTTTTTGTTTTTTTTAGTAATATCACATTACATGAACGTACTCATTAAACAACTATTTGGAAATGTTTGACCTAATAACAACAAAGTCAAGGATATATCTTGTATTCATTTGATACAGGCTATGAACCAGCTGATGGATGTTGATTCTTCCTCTTGTCTCTGTTGATGCGATGCTGAATGTATTTTGGGTGGATGTGAAGAATTTAATACTTTTCTGGGGACAAAATTGAATTTAAAGATATGCTCTATGATAAACGTGACATAAATAATGATAAGGCTTTAATGTAGAATCTTTTAACTTTGCAAGGGGAAATGTTTTATTCATAAATGCAAATAGACTAAAATAACCTCAAAGATACAACAGATCAAAGCAGAGAGGGACTTTTCTTTTAAAACACTGAAAAAGATGTAATGACTCTGGAAATCTGTGTGGCTTGGAATATATTTTAATTTTATACTTGCTGTATATACTGTACGTATAATGTGTCTTCATCTGTACTGTATGTATATATCACACACACCAAATAGCCATAACATTACAACACAAAACATTAAGCCCAGTATTGTATAGGTTCTCATTGTGCCTCTGCAGGACCTCTAGGGGCCAATGTGGTGTTTAGCACCAGCGGATCCTTTGGTGCTGTGGGTTGTGGGGTGAGACCTCCTTGGATCAGACTTGTTTGTTTGGTGCATCTCATAGGGCTTGATCGGATTGAGATGTGGGGAGTTTGAAGTCCATTCTGGGGGGAATTAGGCTCTTTGCCTGCTGGGCCCCAGCGCAAGGTAGGCTGTGGTACACTGGGAGTTCTGGTGCCTTTCTATGGTGGACAGAATTGACTTTTTGTGCTGTGTTGGCTTTTCTGTGGGATTGGACCGGATGGACTGGCCTTTCGATCCCTGTGGGCATGAGTGAGCCTTGGGTGCCCCTGATCCTGTCACCAGTTTACTGGGTTATAACTGATAATCAGTGTTAATGTGTTTTAGCATGGTTTGGTGTTAATTTTATGGTTTTTAACTGTTTTATTTTGATTTTAAATCAAATTCTAAATCATTTAAACAGGTTTTTTACTGTAATTTTCTATTAAATTTTATGCCTTGCCTTGCCATTTCTTCTAACATTTTAACGTCTAGGTAGGTAGGTAGGTTAGGTAGGTACTGGAGGTACTTCATTGATCCCATGAGGGAAATGATTGTGCTACAGCAGCAACACGTTACACAAACAGTAGTAAGGGAAAAAAAGAAATCTGTCCCTAACTTTGTTTTAACTCCAGTTTATGACGTCTAACTTAACTTAAACTATTCTCCCTAGCTTTAACTACTAACCACAACTTTAACTCATTATTATATAATCACTCTGACTTCTAAAGTATAGCCATGTTTATGAAATATTTATCAATATTGGTCGAATTTCCACTGATCTGTTTCTGATGATTTACTTTGATGTAGTCTGTGATTTCAGTAAGTGTTTAATGTATTATTATAGCCTGGGGTGTGTTTATGGTTTAATGATGATTAAAATAATGATTAAAAACTCATTTATCAAATTTCCTTTTCACTCTCCTGCCTTTAGAAGCAGGAGTGGAGAAATTCTACTGCATCACACCAGCATCCATGTTGTTCATTATCATTAAGATTTTCTACACACAGTCTGTAACAGGTTACATTATACTGTATGCACCAAAAAGTAATCTAAAGACCTAGTCCTAATGTAAAGTAAGAAAAAACGGTTCCTGTAAATCAGGGATCATCAGATAAACTCATTATCTCTCTTGTTTTTATCATTTATTTTACAATCAAAAGAAATATTTATTTAACAATAAAGATTAATTTGGTGTGGTATTATCTTGAAATGTTATTGAGTCACATTCAGTATATTCATGTTTAAATGAATCATATACGCAGTGTCTTATTTCAGTCTGATTTACGTTAATACCACAGAAGGAACAATGAAAATGGACACATTTCTATTTCAGAAAAAAATATTTCTCCCTCCATCTAAAACTTACAGTATGTTGCAAATTACTTAAAGCCAAGGTTGTTTGCACACATAAGAATATAAATCAATAAACAAATAAGTAACTCATTACAGTAGATTCAAAATTCTTACAAAGAGTTTACAAATGTTCAGGCTTGTTAGAAAGTAGGGTCGGCCATGACACAGCGTCTCCGGGACAGACAAGATTTAAAGGACTAAAGGGATCCTGAAAACTTTTAGAGAACACATCAAAGTCTGATTTATTCTGATGCGTGAGAACACAAGACAAGAACATGATGTCATTATAGCCATCTGTCTTCTCCAAAATCTCCATGTGCATCATACAGTAGACTAATCTCATCCTCGGATCTACACAGCCAGAGCTGATGAAGAGGGAAGGCATGTAAGAGTGTCAATTATGAAAATTATCAATAATAATAAACATAGCACAAAGACTTCATTCTCTTCTTCTCTTTGTGTTTAACGGATTAGGTTGGGTTAATCAAAAAAAAAAAAAATTCAAACAGTGTTTGACTGATGGTAATTATAGTTAGTAATCTAGTAACCCAGTGTAAGGATCTGTCTAGTGATAGAAACTTCAAAGCAAATTTTTAAGTTGCTCTGGATAAGGAGTGTCCAACTAGGTGCATACTGCCACCTGCTGCAGCGGAGAGTGAAAATACACACGCGTACCCAGGTATGAAGAAAAATGTAGCGGCAGATCGGTGTTGGGGTCTGAGTTAACGGAAGAGAATTTTAATCAGGGTGATGGCCGAGGCAAAGACAAAAAAAAGTGATCCAACTTTGATCCAACTTAAACATATAAGCGCAAGGAGTGATAATTTCCTAAAAGTACAAACCAACGATTGGTTAAGTTTTGTAATATAACTTTTTTAATGGTATGTTTACCTTAGTTGTTTTTAAAGAAACACATTTTAGTGCTAACATCTGATTTATATAATTGGGAACTAGCCTGGTGTTCTTTTGTACAATTTCATTTCACACTTTTGAATAGTTTTGATTCCCGGCCAGGCTCGATTCCCATCTCTGTGTGCATGGAGTTTGCATGTTCTCCCCGTGCTTGGTGGGTTTCCTCCGGAAAGGTTAGGCTAATTGGCGTTCCCAAATTGTCCGTAGTGTGTGAATGGGTATGTGCGTGTGTGTGTATGTGTGTGTGCCCTGTGATGGATTGGCACCCTGTCCAGGATGTACCCCGCCTCGTGCCCTAAACCTCCTGGGATAGGCTCCAGTCCCCCGTGACCCTGAATACAGGATAAAGTGGTATAGAAGATGAGTGAGTGATTGAATTTTGAATAGTTGCCTCATTCAGCATAATCGTCTTACAAACCTGTTGCCTTTTGTGGTTACATGTAATCAGGGAGATTTTCTTGCCACCGTCGCCCTCCACTTGCTCACCAGAGCCACCTGAAAATTATAGTTTATATTCTTTTTTTTTCTTTTTCAATATTTGTTCTAATTTATTTCCATACAATAATAATAATAATAATAATAATAATACATTTAATTTATAATGCACTTTATATTTGAAACTAATTTCAAAGTGCTACACAGCAACAACAATTCTGCAGGGCCAAGAGCGGGCCAAAATTCCTCCAGAGCAATTACTTTTTCGCATTGCTTTCTTCCCATAAGAAATTAAATCATAATTTTAAAAAATCATTTTGCATTTATTTGTTTTTTTCTTTGTGTATTAAAATTTGTTCGATCTCGATTGTTTAAGTGTGACAAATCAGGGAGGGGCAATTACTTTTTCACAGCACTGTACATCTTATTAAGAGAGTCGACTTATTAACTTAAACTCGTGTTACTTTCAGGATTGTGATTTTTTTCATGTAGTGTTTACATGCTAAGGTTAATTGCTAATAAAAGCTACAGATTAGACAGATTTAATCAGACTGTGTGCTGGTGGGAAAACTCAGGATCTCAGGAGAAGGGGTTTAAAGGTGGAGCTCTGTGTTATCTTCAGCTAAAGAGCAGTAAACCAATGCATCATGAGAAGGTTACACTAATGTCAGGTTTAACTCGAGGTCTTTTCTCCAGGATCAGTGATTTTGTGCCACCACGCTCTCAGAATAACTCCAGCTCAGCCACGAGGAAACTCTACAGCTACAGACCGTAAAATGAGCACTGAAGATGACATCACCTTAAAAAGAAGAAAAAAACGAGATAACGATAACTGGATACTCTCTCTCTCTCTCTCTCTCTCTCTCTCTCTCTCTCTCTCTCTCTCTGCAGATGGGAAATGCTTCTGAAAATTCCTTTATTTCCACCATATCTAAAGAGCAAGACTTTCTTCTCGGGATGATCTACAGCATCTTTGGTAACAAACATACATACATACATACTGTACATACATACCCATGTCTATTTGTTTTTATTATACACATTCATTTATAATTATATTGTACTTTAGATTTTTCTTTATTTCTTTATTTATGTGTAATATTTTTTTTTGTTTCATTTGATTATTTATTTATCCACTAGCATTTTTTTCTTACTTTCTTTCCTTCCCTCTTATTCTTATTCTACTTTCCTTATTTGCCTTATTTACCTGCCCTCTGCCCTCCAGGTTTCTTCTCTCTGGCGGGGAACACGGTCTTGTTGTTGGTGGCCTACCAGAAGAAGTCTCTCAAACCGGCCGAGTTTTTCATCGTCAATCTCTCCATCAGTGACCTGGCCATGACCGTCTCTCTCTTCCCCTTCGCTATTTCCTCAGCTTTCTCTCACAGGTGATCTTTCTCTCCTGCAGACACTCCTCATCCCTTCATCTCCAGGGTTTATAAACTGAGAGAGAGAGAGAGAGAGAGCAGTGAATCAGTGTTTTATACTCGCGAGTCTCATTAACAGTCCAAACTGTGTGTTTTTGTTGTTGTTGTAGCAAAATTTAAAAATATTAGATATTAGAGGAAAATTACACATTTTGAGCAAATTTCCTGGAATGAAATAAAAATAAAAAGATCTTTCTATATAAAATAAATATTTTCATATAAGGAGTTCCCGCAGGCCACATGTTGTCCACAGCGCAGCAAATCTCTGCTCAAGGCTCTAAAATGTAATCAAGCCTAATTATAAACATACACATTAATTGTGTAAGATTTTTAATTGGAGAAACACCATATCAGTTTCCTCACCGTTCGATTTGTCCTGATAAATAAATAATAATTAGAACTTTATTAATCCCAGAGGGAAATTGCTCAATTTTTCGCATATCCCAATTAGGAAACTGGGGTC
>JAQMYL010000015.1:1135445-1142945 GCA_030014365.1 Clarias pachynema | reverse complement strand
TTTCTGGCTCACCTCAGGGCCAGGAGAAATAAATGGGATCTGTTCCCGAACACGCTCCAGTCGATACGCCGCAAACAGCCTGAGCGGAGGCGTTTAAACGGATTCTCTTTATCATTTGCAAACCACTGTGTTTCACATCATTAATCATGATCACGACCTCGCTGCAGGAAAAAAAAAAAAATGAAAACGATGAAGTTCCCGAGCAGGTGTAGGGTGCGAGTCGAGCCCCGAGGGCCCGGGAGCGGCGCTGAGTCCGTCAGCAAAGCGCAGCCGTCTGAAACGTGAATTAAACAAACTGCACCTCAAGCAGAAAAGAAATTGGACGTGTCTGAGTCTGACGGGGGGACAAAAGGAAAAGCGGACGTGAGCAGTCCGCCTGGTTGGAAGTGAAAAGCCATTTTCTCGAGCTGTAAAAATGGCCGACGTCCTTCATCTGCACAGGAGCGTGAATCAATACGTCCGTAATTGCTTGTGCATTGAAGCTCTTCTGCTGGGTCGAGATAGGAGGAGTGTGTACGTGTGTGTACGTGTGTGTACGTGTGTGTATGTGTGTGTGTGTGTGTTGGGAGTTTGAATTGTGTAACGCCATCAGTGCGACTCTCAAATGCATAAAGATAGCGACCATAAGAGTCACCAGCTAGAGGTTTTATTTCAGGATTAAACACGATTAAAAATTAAATGTTCTCGCAAATCACGTCTAGGCAAAATCGTTGCAGTGAGATTTTTATCTTTATCTGTGATGGAACATATAAATATACATAATATCAATGAATTTCTGTCGAGAAGGGTTGAAACATAAACTATGATGTAATGCTATGAACTAATCGAGAGGGTGTAAATACTTACGCTGGGTATAATGAAACAAATAACAAATACTTACTCAATTTACAAAAATAAAATAAAAATCGATACGTATATTGATCTCGCAAACGAACAATAATATCCTTGATTCTCAAATCTCACTTTTCTTTTAATTTTAAAAGTCGTACATTTTTTTAGGCCTCAGTCTTTTCATGAATAAATAAATAAATAAATAAATAAATGTTGTAATGTGAAAAGGTTTTCACGTCCAAACCAAGATTAAAATTCCCTTCAGATTTACAAAAGTTTCTGGATTTACTCATACTCAAACGCGTGTGTGTGTGTGTCTGTGTGTGTGTGTGTGTGTTTATACAAATCAATTCAGATTCGCGTTAACGAGCACTTTTACATTAGTGTTTACAACTAGCCACGCCCACAAAGCACCAAAAATGACGACCCATGTCTGAACCCTGGCCGCCGCCTCAGCCCATCGGCTCCTGAACCTCCTCACACACACGGGACTCCTTCCTCTTCATAACCTCTTTTAAAAGCCCTGTTATTGGAATCCAATATAAATTATTAATACGCAGGAAATGGAGTAAATGTGATGTCAGAGTGATGATGTAATCTTATCGAATGATGCACCATGAAGCCAAACAATCTCCTGTTTCTACGTATATAGCGGGACGTATTGTTCCCTTAACTAACTTAATATTTCTTGCATAAAAAGCGAATAAACATATAAATAGGAATGTAAATAAGGTAAATAAGTCGATCTGAAGTCGTTTTTTTTTTCAACTATTTTACTGTTTAAAAAAATTTACAATAAAAAATTACAAAAATTCAATAAACCCTGTTTATGAACTCCACCTGGAGTATATACTGTATGACTTCTCCCCGGTACTGTCGTTAACTTTCTCATCTCTTCATAAACACCCCCGAGTCGGGCGAGATGTAAAAGTGAAACTCCTGACACGTTCTTCATCTTTCATTTCACTTTTACAGTAGTTTCGTCTCACCAGTTCACTCTGTTTGTTAAACCAACACATTTGCAGTAGTGCACATTTCTTGGCACATTTTCTCCAAGTTGTGATCCTGAGCCTCGCCGTCATTTCAATCCTGATCTAAATAAATAAATCTAACTTCAAATAGACCGAAAAGAGCGCGGGTGCAGAACAGACGAGCCGCAGACCGGCACATTAATTCCGTTGACTAGACACTCGAAAAAAAGGCTCATTTTACATTTCCAACCTTAGGATTTGCATTTATTTACAATAACAGGTCTGACATCGTTCTACTGCTCTGGATGTTCCTGTGATTTTAATATAAGAGATAAACCCGTTAGGAACAGATCACAGACGGAGTGACGTCGCCTGCGGGACCTCGGTGTTGGAATCTTCTCCACCTGGAGCTCCAGTCTGCTCGCGTTCAGCACGGGTTCTTCTGCCGAGAGCGTGGGGACGCGATGCTCCTCCAGCATTTACGCTTTTATTCCAACTCCAGTGAGACCATTTCTCCATATTTTGCTTCCAGAGCTCCAGACTTTCTTGTTTTTATTGTAGACTTAAGGAAGAGTTCTCCAGGCCTTTGTCTCTCATGTTCACTCCGTCCCTGTACCTGAGCTGTCTCAGAGGAATGTCTTGTGTTTGTTCAGCCACAAAGTGACCTATGAATCATTCAAACATAACAAAACATCTAACTTACGGCCTGAACCTGATGATCAGGTCACAGTAAAAACACGTGTTTACATTTCTTTCATTTAATCTACATTGTTTAATTTTATTTCATATGAAAAGAGACGGGAATCACCAGGGACACTCGGTACTAATGATACCTACAGTACAGTCGAGTTCCGGGTCAATTCATATTGCGTTCATGTTTGTATCACAATTTTGTAAATATCCTTACGATATTATTTTATCCTTAAATGTTCTTATGATATATGATTTTATTAGATTTTTTTAGATGTTGTAACAATTCTAAACTCAGCCAGTAAATCACAGAGACTTTTGCACAGTACTGGAGCTCATAATCTCTATTTGCTAGTTTATGCAAATAGAGTTGGATCCCAAATTGCCCATAGTGTGTGTGAAAGTGTGTGTGTGTGTGTGTGTGTGTGTGTGTGTTTGTACCCCACCTTATGTGTGAAGTCTCCAGGCCTCCCAGGACCCGGTACAGTTTTCCGCTATAGAAAATAAATGAACTCAAGCTGGAGTTAAATTTAATGAAGCTCTTTAAACTCACTTCTTAACATCGCAACCTCAAAACAAATGTTAGCTTTAAACGCTGGAAACAATTTTCAAACATTACTGAAGTCATGGTTTATTATTTCAGCTGATTGAATTTAAGTGCGAAAGTTAAATTAAGTACAAATTTAAGCTAAAATGGTTCAGGAAACCTTTCACAGCAACAATTCAGCCAACAATAACGGTGTGTTTTTCTACAAACACTCTGATTCGCGTGAAGTTTTTGCGTGAACACCTGAACATCATTTCAGTTGCACTTTATACTCGTTTTCTCACTTCTTTATAGTTGAGCTAGAACAGCCGCGGCCCCGCCTCCGTACGCGCCGCGAAACGTTTTTCTCAGTTTAGAAGTACAGTAGGTGTGTGTGTGTGTTTTTCTACCCTTTTGTGTTCAGCGATCAGTGATTAAGGATCAACTGACTAACAGAAGAAAATAGGAAAAACTGTGTGACACACGAGCCTCGCGTGCGACGTCAGGAATCGAGCAGCTTTATTTATCTTAAACCTGCTACATGCTGAATTAATCATGACTCGAAGAGACAAGAAGATCTCTATTAGATAAACAAAAAGATGAAGCGTCGCAAAAAAAACCTGAATTGGAAAAAGCTAATGTTGTGACTGTACGAGTCGCCACGCCTCGTCATAGCGAAACTCCCGAATCCGTTCAGATTCCATTAGCGTGAGTAAAGCTGACCTGTGCCCTGAAAAAGCGTCATGTGACCGCAGTATAAATAAACCTGTTCCTGGAAGCGCAGGGAGGATTATTAGAGGACCAAAGATCTCTGGTCAAGGATCAATCAGGGGTTTATTATTAAAAATAACTAACTTACTAACTAAATAAATCAAATCTCTGAGCAACACTAACTTTAATATTAAAACCGGAAACTGGAGACTCCTTCTAGAAATGTTTAATAGAAACCAGAAAGTGCTTTAAAAGTAACTTTGTTACAGCACGCATTGGCGCAATTTTTTTTTTGCACATTCGTAATTTTTTTTCTGAAAACATGAATTGAATTTAAAGCAAAAGTATCTTAGTTTTATTTTTTATTTTAAAAAATTAAAATAATTGTAATGCCAGCACTAATAGTGTTTTGTAGGAGTGTGTGTGAGAACGGTGTTACGAACTTGTTTTGTCATATTTACAGAAAATTCATCCACACCTTCTGACCAATCAGAGTCCAGAACTCAGTAAATATAGCACACAGGACGGCACATTCAGATAAACACAGACAAACACAACTTTAAAGTCTAGTCGTCTCTTAAATTCTCTCCCTCCCTCCCTCTCCCTCCCTCTCCCTCCCTCTCCCTCTCTCTCTCTCTCTCTCTGGTATGCAAATGCTTGGCAGATTCAAATCAGTGGGCTGCAGGAAAGTGACAGCACCTGCATATTTCCTGCTGTTCATATGCATGTGTGCGTGTGTGTGTGTGTGCGCGTGTGTGTGTGTGTGTGCGTGTTATACTAATATGCAGAAACACTTCTGCCTTCAGCTTGTAAATGGTTGCGGAGTTGTTTGCTGTACAGAGGAAAACTACCAGCACACCGTCTGTGTTATTGAGTTCGTCTGTGGCCTTTAAAGCCTTTAAATTGCTTCGTCACCACTAATTACCGTCTCATCTTATAGCAATAAATATTCACAGTTAATAAGCAGCAGATGGACGAAGGAGTCAAAGGTTGATCATTAATATAGAAACGTAAATGTTCTTTGCAGGTTTAAAAATCAGTCTGGATAACTGCAGTTTAATTGATGAAAATATTTTATTAGGATTAATATAATAATAATATAATAATAATAGTAATAATAAGGCGGCGCAGTGGCTTTAGTGGTTAGCACCCCTCGTCTCACACCTCCAGGGTCGGGGTTCGATTATCGCCGCGAGGTCTCTGTGTGTGTGTGTGTGTGTGTGTGTGTGTGTGTGTGTGTGTGTGTGTGTGTGTGTGGAGTTTGCATGTTCTCCCCGTGCTCTGTGGGTTTCCTCCAGGTTCTCCGGTTTCCTCCAACAGTCCAAAGACCTGCAGTTTGGGCAAATTTGCGTTCCCAACTTATCCGTACCGTGTGAATGTGTGTGTGTGTGTGTGTGTGTGCACTGCGGTGGATTGGCGCCCTGTCCAGGGTGTACCTAAGTGGCACCCTGGGATAGGCTCCGCCCCCTGCGACCCTGAATACAAGATAAAGCGGTATAGATGATGAGTGAGTGAGTGACATAATATTATCAGTTCATTTAAAATTTTATCTTAGTCAATGTTTATACTTTCAATCTTTTGGTTTAATTTTAGTGTTTCATTTTAATTTTATATTTGTTTTTATCATATTCTTAAAGTTCTTTAATGTTATAATCTTGTACACTTTTATTCTAATCCTGCCGTTTTATTTATTGGTGATGTTGCATTCAAGTAAAGCCCTTTGGGTTTCATTGTAACCACAAAAAATGATAAATATCAATTTATATATAAATATCAAATTAATTAATTAATTATTTTAAGGCAAAAGGCCTAGCAGTGAAAAAACTATACATAAGCCTTAAAGTAAAAAAAAAAATAAAATCTGACAGTACAAAACTATTGCGTATCACAGAAATTGCTAAGTTTTCTTTGAAATGATGCGCCAAATACGTCTAATAAAACACTTTGAAATGTTACATACGGCCCCTTTAATCTGCCATCAGGACTGACGTAACGACTGCACTAATGCTTCTAATAATTTAAATATCGAGTAAATTTGTTGTGACACTCCTTATACACAGTCTTTATTTCAATCAGTAACTAAACATAGCAAATACACACACACACACACACACACACACACACACGCTGAAGAGAGTTTCCAGGTGAAACTGTGCTATTCCATTTCCTGCAGCTCATGCAGTATACGGTCATTGTCCTCTGTTTTATCAGCACAGCCTTGCAGCCAGCAGAGGACACACACACACACACACACACACACACACATTCCTGACGAGGCGTGGCCCATTCTGACAGTGAAACTGTTTAGTGTGGGGGAAATGGCATTGCTCTCAGTCTGCTCTTTACACACATGGTTAAGTGCGGTCGAACGCGGCTCCGCCTCCTGATTACAGGTCGAACGTTCAGTCATACACACCTGCTCTTTTTAAAGCGGCAGTACGCTGTTATTAAAGGTTCTTCTAGCCAAGTAACAGCCATGTTAACGCTAATATCTAATCAGCCAATCACATGGCAGCGCTGGACAAGACAACGTGCTGAAGTTCAAACCGAATATCAGAACGGGTGAGAATGGTGATTTACATGACTCTGAGCATGGTGTAGTTGTTGGTCTGAGTATTTCCCAAACTGCTGATCTACTGGGATGTAACCACACACCCATCTCTAGGTGTTTTACAGGGAGGAGAGAAAACACCCAGTGCGGGCGGCTCTCAGGGTGAGAATGTCTTGTTCCTGACACACAGGGTGTCGCTCCTGTCGGCTCAGAACAGGAAACTGACGCTACAGGTCACATGGGCTCACCAAAATCAGACAATAGAAGATCAGTAGTTCCGCTCATGACCGTGTCCATCCCTTTATGAGCGCAGGATAATACGCCATGACACAAAATCATCTCACACTGGTTTCTTCAGCATGACAGTGAGGTCACTGCATTCACACGTCCTTGGGGCTGTTCAGTGCACGTTATAACATCAAAAACATTTGTATTGTTTGTTTGTTTCTTTCTTTTTTTGGTAAAGACTTTTTATCTAAGTTCTATCTCGGAAGTGAGCCGTGATCACGCTGGACCACTTGCCTAGGTGCACAGAGCGCTGTTTTAAAGCGGCAGGACTCACCAAACCTGAAGTGTTATTATGAGATTTAAAATTAAAGGAGCAGTTGGTAATTTTTGCGCCCTCTACTGTTTGCGCAGTGCATGTCTGGTGCACGTAATTAACACCTAATGTCCAGCGTTTAGAGGGTTAGTGCAGAAGGATGGCGCCGTTGCTCGTCCCGCTCGACGCTTAAATGCTGAAGTGCGCACGCAGCAAAGCGATCTGTGCTCGATCTAACACTGGAGACCACAGGGGACGCGACCCGCCCCAGGCCTCAGCCAGAAACAGCTGAAAGCAGCATTTCTACTGTAACTGCAGGAGATTAATGCAGTCGAGGGCCGCACTCCTCTCTAAAGTGAAGCAGAGCGCGATAAATAATAAAAATCTCTACAAATAGAAGAACGCTCTTGTCTTTACGTTGGTCAGAACTCGTTCTTTCAGTGAGATCTTTATGTTTCATACACAGGAGGACCAGAAACCAGACTCTGAAACATTACTGTCTGTATGTCTGTCTGTCCAACCAGATTATATCACAGCATCACACAAAAGTGTCCGGACAGAATTTAATGAAACTTTTGCACCATCAGTGAATCTAAAATGTTGAGTAAAAGTGATGTTATGAACAGTTATGTGGTGGATTTAATAATCTACTTTAAAATAATCTACTAATGCGCTACTG
>JAQMYL010000015.1:1127089-1135278 GCA_030014365.1 Clarias pachynema | reverse complement strand
TATTAATAAGTTAGACAGAGAGTTCTGCTGTACAGAAAGACACACAGACATGGACGTGGACTTCAACCTCAAATAATTATAATAATAATAATTATTATTATTATTAGATTTAAACTTTTATTTATTTCTATAAACTCTTTAACTTCGTACTTACACTAGTGTGACATAATAAGATCAGTAGCTGTACTGTCTGATCAAAGCAGGTGGAAGAACAAAAAGACAGGTTTCTTTCCTTAGTGTTGACTCACTGCAGTAGGAAATGTTTATCTTCTGTGTGGCTTCTCAGTCAAATTCTCTCTCTCTCTCTCTCTCTCTCTCTCTCTCTCTCTCTCCATTTTGGTGATCGAGTCACAAAAGAGTGAAATACAGCACACACCAGACTAATGATATTCTTTCCCGTCTGCTAAACCTGTGGTTTCACACCGCAGTGACTCGTACAGCAGCGTAATAGGTGACATGGTGATGTTTCCTCTACGATGTTTATGAAACATTAATGGAAGGAGTCTCCGATATCAGTGCTGTTTAACACGCAAACGTTTTCTCGTCAGGTTTCCGATCAGTTTGTGGTTCCTTGGGAACATGACAAGCAGAAAGAGTTTTTTTTTTAAAAAGTGCGTCTGGAGTGTTTGTAGCTGCTCTAACGAAAGCGAGAACAGGAACTGGTTTTATGGACGCTCCACAACACAAGTGGAAATGAATAATAATAATAAAAATAATAATAATTCCATTGTTTAGTGAGTAAAAATTGGTATAAAAGGAATGAAACAGTTTACAATGACAGGAGATTCAGTAACACTTTGTTTGAAACGGTTTTGTCTGTCTGTCTGTCTCTCTGTAGTGAACGAGTATGTGTACAAGGCCCAGGCTCGAGGAATGCAGATCCGTGAGAACGTGAGGAACATCGGAGCTCAGGTTCTGGAGCAGGTGGTCAGAAGTGCCTACAACATCAACGGCACAGGTACAGCACATGGACTCTGTAGACATAAGGACAGATTTCCTCTTGAGAGCAGGTGGGAGGGGAAATACACGAGCAGGAAAACACCCATCTCGCTCTCTCTCCCTCTCTCTCTCTCTCCCTCTCTCTCTCTCTCTCTCTCTCTCTCTCTCTCTGCTCACATGTGTGCAGACGTGACTCATTTTAACACTTTTATTTCCCCAATCTTTTTTACTCTGCGGGTAAAAATTACCTCGGCTCAGAATCGTCTCATCTCAGCTGTTCAGAAAAAAAAATCTAATCTGTATAGTAACCATGACAACAACTGAGGCCCAACGCCGTTACATCGGATCACAAACCTCAGGGTTCGGATCGGATCACGGATCGGATCTTTCTTCGGATCATTCACTACGTACAGAACTTAGATAGCACTCAATGCAAGGAACGTTTAAAGGACACCTATCATGCACAGTTCACTTTTTAGTCATGTTTAATCTTTCAGACGTGTCTCTAGTGTGTGAGTACAAACAAAAATGTGAGAAAAAACAACAACAACAACATTTCTTGCATTTCCTCATTTATCTGATGAGGTTCAAACAAGCCAGTTAGATTTGTCCCCTAATATGATGTCATATAAGAAGCGTTCCTCCCCCACCTGTTCCAGCTCATTCACATAGACACTGAAACTGAACGTTTGGAGGAGGAGTGAAACAACATTCAGGATGTCCAATGTATAAATACAATCTTACAATAAATATATTCTGTACTTAATTTGCTTTAAATGCTGTTTTCCTCTTTTTTTGATGATGTGGACACTATTGTCTATTTTTTATTCATTCTTGTTCTACGGTTCTTTCCGGTCCAACAGCTAATCAGAGTTAACATTGTTCCAGTTGTCACACTGTGTAAAACTGAGTATACAGTGTTGCACGATTTGTCCATTTTTTCATTACCTAGTTTTCTTTTTATCATCTTGCGCTGTTATAAAAATGAGGCTAATTTTAATGAAAAACAAAGTTTTTATTTTATTATTATTATTATTATTATAAGTGCTATTTTTTATGGACTGGGTGGGGTTTCAGAACTTCCTAGGGGGATTATGTCAGTATGATCTGGCAACCCTGGCAAGCACAAATCAAGTAAGAGAGAAAATGTTTGAAAATGTGAAAATGTAATTTGTTTATATGTTAAAACAGTTTATTTTCACTAGAATTGTAACCTTGTTTGAAGGTTAAACTAACCCTAAGCCTGCTTTTAACTGTGAAAAAAATATCAGGGATAGAAAATAAGGACTGAAGAAGCAAAATATCGTTACATTTTGCTAAGTTTGATGATGCTTAGTGTTTTTTCTTCTTCTTTTTTATTTCCTCTTTCTCTCTCTCTCTCTCTGCCTGTAGACTACCAGTATGACTTTAACGTGAGTGAAACGGCTGCCCCGCCCACTCCGTACCTGCCCGAGGGTTTCACTTACCTGCCCAGCAACGTCTGCCCTGAGAAACTGCCCTCTATGAGTACGTTCCTCTTCACACTGCAGTTCACTTCAGCTTGTGATATTTGATCACCATGTGGAAGAGAGTTACTGTGTATTATTAACACATTATTTCTCTCTCTCTCTCTCTCTCTCTCTCTCTCTCTCTCTCTCAGGGGGGAGGCTGAAGGTGGATATGAGTGAGGTTTCTCTCAAGAAAGTGGAGCAAAATTTGCTGAAATCTGACTCCGCTATCCGCCTCGGAGGCCACTGGAAACCCCACGACTGCATCCCACGCTGGAAAGTACGTCCACGACCTCATCCCTCCATCTCTTTATCTGTCTCTCTTCCTCTCTCTCTACCATTCACCCCATCCTTTCTTCAGTTTCCCTCCCCTTCCACTCAGTCACCTGTCCATCCCAGCACTAGAACTTTATCCATTCATTCGTCCATCTAACCATCTTTAGACCCACCACATCCACTCATCCATCTCTAAATCTCGCTACACCTATGAACACATCCTATCTATCTATCTATCTATCTATCTATCTATCTATCTATCTATCTATCTGTCTATCATTTATATCATCCATCCATCCATCCATCAATCCACATACCCACAGATGACCCACTCTACCCAATCTTTCATCCACTTTGAATCCGTCCATGTAGTCTTTAACTTGACTGGGTCCGAATCATCTGATCCATTCATATGTGCATTCATCTACCTTTCTTCATCCCTCGCTCTAACATCAACCTTTACTGTATGTTCTCTTCTGTTATCTCATCCAAATATCTGTCCATCCATTCAGGCATTCATGCAGCCTTCTGTCTATTTGTCCATCCATCCATATTTGTAATTCATCTAACAACTTTAATCACCATCAGACCTTTAAATCTGTCCATCCATTCATGCACTCATCCCACACATCAGTAACTCTGTCCATCTATCATCTTATCCATTCATAAGTTCATCGTTCTTCTACACCATTCTCCATCTGTCAGCTTTGTTATTTATTATCTGTCCAACCATTGGTTCATCCACCCAAAATCTCTGATTCCCAACAAAGCTATGAACACATCCCATCTATCCAACTACCTGTCCATTATCCCATCCGTCGCTCTGTCCATCCGCTCAAAAAGCAATTGTTTTATCGATCCTTTTATTTATCCATCCATTTGTCCCTTCATCTGTGCACTCATCCATCCATCCATGATGTCATCAACTTGACTGGCTTTAAATCATCTCATCCATTTTTGATATTCCTTTGTGTATCTTTCTTCATCCCTCTCTCCATCCGTCAGCCTTTGAAGTTTCTTTTCTATTATTGCATCCATCTGTCCGTCCGTCCGTCCGTCTGAGTGAATCTCTGCATTAAACATCTTCACGTCTCAGCTTTCTAAGTTCTAATAGTGAAACTCTGCTGTAGGGTTCTTTAAGGGTTCCTCAGAGGGACAGTATTTATAATTCGTGTCAGTAAGTCCAGACGGAGTGGTGTGAGTGTGAGGAAACGATCTGCTGTGGTTCTGCGCTGTTCTCACTTCGGGTCAGCAGCTGCTCGGAACCCGAGGCGAGAACACGAGCAGACAGCGTTATGCAAACTGCCTCGCCTGGAACATCAAACAGGAGTGATGGATTTATTTTTTCCTCCACCTGCACACACACACACACACACACACACACACACACACACACACACACACACACACACATATTTGTGTGTCAGGCTGTAATACCTCGACCTCTGTAAGCCTGTAATCCCCCAGTGTTATTATGGAAACAAGGAGAAACTGAAAGAGTAAAAGTTTCTGTGCTGGAACGATTGTTTGTGGAGATTCTGCGGTGAAAAGGAAAAGTTAGAATTGATGTTTCCTTCCCTCAGGTGGCCATCCTGGTGCCTTTCCGAAACCGCCACGAGCATCTGCCCATTCTCCTGCGACACCTCGTCCCGGTGCTGCAGAAACAGCGGCTCCAGTTCGGCTTCTACGTCATCGAACAGGTGAGAAAGACCAGACTCGCCTCATACCGCCGTCCTGCGCTCGCAGCCTCGGACACGCGCTGCATGGAGACGAGCGGGGACGAGCTCCGTCTCCTGTCCACTATCTGAGATTGCTCTGAGACTTTAGACAGAAAGAAAGAAATAAACAAAGAAAGAGACGGACGGAATGATTTGAGTGGAAAAGATTGAAGGAAAACCAGAAAAGAAAAAAGAAAGAGAAGAAAGGAAAGAAGGAAAGAAGAAATAACAAAATATGAAAAAAATTATATTTAAGAGCAAAAGAAAGGAAGAGAAAAGGATCAAGGTGAAGGAAATATTAGAAAGAAACTTTCAGGACATAAAGAAAAAACAAAAATGGAAGAAAGTGAAACAAATTGATTAAATTAATTTAACAAAAAAATAAGAGTAAAAGAGAAAAAGGGGGAAACCCAAAAATTCCAAAGTCTTAAAAAAAAAAAAAGAAAGAGTAATGGGAAGAAAATTTGTTGAGATAATAAAAGACAGAGAAGCAGAAAGAAAGAAAGAATATGAAAAAAATAAGGAGTGAAAGAAATACATCAAGAAAGAAATGAAAAGAATAAACTAAAGACAGCTTAAAGAGGAGAAAAAGAATAATCAAGAAGGAAAGTGAATCAAGAGTTTAAAAAAATTATTTTAAAAAGTAAAAAATGAATAAAAAAGAAGGGATCAGAAGGAAGACGGATAGAAAAAGCAAGAAAGGAAACTATGAGGAGAGAAAGAAACAGTAAAGTGAAAGATACAGAAAGAAAATGTAACAATAATACTGTAAGTTTAAGGGTTAAAAAATAACTTAACATAACTGTGTGTGTGTGTGTGTGTGTGTGTGTGTGTGTGTGTGTGTGTGTGTGTGTGTGTATAGGTGTGTGTTTGTGTGTGTGTGTGTGTGTGTGTGTGTGTGTGTGTGTGTGTATTCCGGGAAGAGTGTTATGTCAGAACCAAGTATCTGTGTTTTATCATTATCACTTACACTGTGTGTGTGTGTGTGTGTGTGTGTGTGTGTGTGCGGCAGGCGGGAGACGAGCCCTTTAATCGCGCCATGCTCTTTAACGTGGGCTTTAAGGAGGCGATGAAGGACGCGCAGTGGGACTGTCTCATCTTCCACGACGTCGATCACATTCTGGAAAACGACCGCAATTACTACGGCTGCAGCGAAATGCCGCGACACTTCGCCGTCAAACTCGACAAATACTCCTACTTGTGAGAAAACACACACACACACACACACACACACACACATATGGTGTGGTTCTGTTATTTCCTCTGGTTTTGGTAAGAGATTTTCTCCGAGTGTGTTGATGTGTTGATGTGTGTGTGTGTGTGTCGGTGTGTGTGTCGGTGTGTGTGTGTGTGTGTGTGTGTGTGTTTCTCCTCCAGTTTGCCGTATGAAGAGTTTTTTGGGGGCGTGAGCGGTCTCACCGCTCAGCAGTTTCAGAAGATCAACGGTTTCCCCAATGCATTCTGGGGCTGGGGGGGGGAGGACGATGACCTGTGGAACAGGTGAGACCACAAGCCACGCCCAGACTCCGCCCACCTTCTACAAAGTTAATTAGATTGAAAACACACCTGTATTCTGATTACTGGATTTCTGATTATGGCATTGAAAATTCTGATTGTCGTATTTTCTGGAGTTTTCGGCGCTGCGGAGGGAAAAAAAGGAGTGAAAAAGTCACAATTGCAAACAGTAAAGTCGGAATTCTGATAAATAAAGTCGGAATTGTATGAGAAAAGAGGGAATTCCAGAGAAACAAGGTGACAATTACCAGAAGCAAAGCCTTAATTATGGGAAATAAAGTCAGATTTGTGATAAATGTTGTACGGAATTTGGCAATTAAGGTGAGAATTATAATAAATAAAGTTAAATTGTGAGAAATAATTCCAAGAGATGAGTTCAGAATAGTGAGAAATAAAGTCAGGATTAAACAGTTAAACAAGATCACTGGATCCTGAACCTTTTTTTGTCCTTTAATTTTTATTATTTGTGCATAAAATGTTCTGTACTAATAAACAGTGTGTGACATTGTATGATTTCATGCTTGTGTGTGTGTGTGTGTGTGTGTGTGTGTGTGTGTGTGTGTGACAGGGTTGAAAACACCGGCTACGCAGTGAGTCGACCTTCAGGTGACATTGGTCGCTACAGGTCCATCCCTCACCACCACCGGGGAGAGGTGCAGTTCCTGGGCAGGTGAGGGAGAACCGCATCGCCGTACTGGAGAAACTATATCTCATTTTAAAAGCAGCCCTGTGTGGGTGTGGGTGTGTGTGTGTGTGTGTGTGGGTGTGTGTGTGTGTGAGAGAGAGAGGATTACAGATAACTTTTGATCAGCGTTGTAGTTTATTCTGAACCTCAGACTAGCTTTTTGAAAAGATTACAAGAAGAAAAAAGAAAGAGAAGAAAATTTCCAGAAAGAAAAAAGAGAAAGAAAGAAAGGAAAATGAACATAATGACTAGAAAAGAAGAAATAACAAAATTTAAAAAAAAAGAAACGTTCAAGAGCAAAACAATGGAAGAGAAAAGAATCGAATATTAGAAAATAAAATATTAGAAAGAAACTTTCAGGACATAAAGAAAACAAAAATGGAAGAAAGGTCATCAAAAAGAAAGACAGAAATACCAAGAGATGAAATTAAGAGGAATTAATTAAGAGGAAAATGAAAAGGAAAGGAAAAGAAAAGAAAACTTCAAAGTCCAAGATCTTCGAAATAGGCTAATAGAAGTCTTATTGAGATAATGAAGGACAGAGAAGCAGAAAGAAAGAAAGAAAGTGTATGAAAAAATAAGCAGTGAAAGAAATTCATTAAGAAAGAAAGGAAAAGAATGAACTAAAGACAGCTTAAAGAGGAGAAAAA
Source organism: Clarias pachynema (assembly GCA_030014365.1). Taxonomy (NCBI): domain Eukaryota; kingdom Metazoa; phylum Chordata; class Actinopteri; order Siluriformes; family Clariidae; genus Clarias; species Clarias pachynema. Next base: position 1,128,008 of record JAQMYL010000015.1, on the reverse strand, counting down.
GAATAATCAGAAAGGGAAAAAGTGAATCAAGAGTTAAAAAATAATTTAAAAGGTAAAAATAAATAAGGGATCAGAAGGAAGATTTATAGAAATATCAAGAAAAATATGAGGAAAGAGAAACATCAAAGTAAAAATACAGAAAGAAAATTTAACAAGTGACAGAATTAATAATCAAAAAGAGAAAAAATAACAGGTCAAATATTAAACAGAGAGAAATAAATAAAGATAGAAAGAAAAATAGAAATGTGAAACTTGTGAAAGAAAAATCAGAAAGGAAAGAGAAAAAATGAAGGAGAAAAGGACGACTAAAAAAGAAAGAAAACATACAAGGAGGAAAAAGATAAGAAAATCAAGATAAAATAATAAAATAATTTTAAGGGTTAAAAAAATAAACAAGAAAGAAAGAAAAAGGGGAATAAAGAAAAAGTTTAAGGATGTCAGTGTGTGTGTGTGTGTGTGTGTGTGTGTGTGTGTGTGTGTGTGTGTGTGTATGTGTGTGTGAATTATATGTGTGCTTCATTGATTCTAATTTCTGTTTATAAAGTAAATAACGTCTACATCCTCTGGGAATCAGTGAAAAAGAAAAAAACAAAAGAGTGAAACATTAAATTCAAGTATTATCGGTTTACATCACATTTGTTCACGTTGTTTAAATATTCTTTAAAATATATATCATGGCTCGTCAGTTACAGACGTCCAGCATTCTTTATAACGTTTGCACCGTGTCTTTATCTACTGGTCGGGTCTGTTGTATTTTCCCTCATATTTTGGGTTCTAACTTTGAGGAGCTTCCAGGAATTCATGTTGCTTGTGTAGAATGTTAAACAAAGGCCTTTCCATGGGTAGGTGTGTGTGTGTGTCTGTGTGTGTGTGTCTGTGTGTGTGTGTGTGTGTGTGTGTGTGTGTGTGTGTGTGTGTG
>JAQMYL010000015.1:1094851-1106858 GCA_030014365.1 Clarias pachynema | reverse complement strand
CAAACTTAAATAATTCTTTTGATTGTGTAAAGCTGCTTTGAGGCAATGACAATTGCTAAAAGCGCTATACAAATATAATTGAATTGAATTGAATTAATCTCCTCATGTTTAAACAGTGCAGGTGTACGCGCGTCCTCTACTGAAAGAACGGAAAACAACTTAGATCATTTCTTTTTCTTCTTCACAAATCTTAGTGGATTAGCTTTTCTGTTCAAAGGAAAGTTGAAAGTTGAAACCTCAACCACAATTTGTTTTTTTTTTACTAAAACAGCACAACACACTGCGGTTTATTCCTTACATATTTCACAAACAGACACAACAACACCGACATCCACGGCATGATCAGGAATGTGTTTCTAATCTCCTGACAATAGGAAGGACACTCAGACCGACCGACCCAAACGGCTTTGTTTCATCAGATTTCCCAGCGAGCGATGAAATCTGCCAAGCCGGTGAAAGAGAGCAACAGCTGAATATGAGCAGGGTCTGTGCACATCTGGAGAAAATGGATGACCTTCAGACAGAGTGTGTATTTGTCTCTCGTCTCACTCATTCTTGCTAGAACTTATCCTATAAACAGGGTCGCGGGGGGCCTGCAGCCTATCAAAGGGGCACGAGGCGAGACACATCCTGAACGGGGTACCAATCCATCGTAGGGCACACACACTCTCACACCTTAACCCCAGTGAGAGTCTTTATGATGTGCTACAGAACAGGTTGACGCTCCCACCATCATCAATACAAGATCTCATGAATCTCAATGAATGCAGCGGAAATAAATGTGAATGCTGTATAAAGTTGATGGAACAAGGCCAAGATGAACATGAGCGGAAAACGAAAAAAAGACATAAAATGTAAATAGATTGGTAAATCTATCTACTGTAAATCTGTAATCCAATAATTAATCCTGATTGGGTTGATGCTGGTGGTTCCACCAAGGGGAAAAGAAAAATCCAAAAGAATATGATTGACTCGATCTCAGATCCTGGCCAGTGTCCCCTATGTGAGAAGTTATGATAACTAATAAACTTTTGCGCTGACATTTACAGTATACCCAGTGCGACCACACAGCAAGAAAAAACTAAGCTGAAACACCTCCCTGGTTTATCAGAGAACATCGAGAGTGTGTCAGGTGGTGGTCATGGTCATGGTGATGGTGATGCTTTACAGCTGTAAAAAGTGCAAGAAAACCTCAGGTGGATTCAGTCGAGGAGAAACCTTGCACGGTTTCTGTGTAATGAGGTGAAGTTTGAGATCTTAAACATTGTCAGAAGAGTGCAGGGAACCTTCAGTGACATAAAACCTCACCTCATTCTCCGCTCATGAACATCTAACCTTTCCCTGGCTTCACTTCAAGCCCAGAGAAAACCTGTTCCCACTGTAAATATTTTCAGGATCAGCTTTCGGTCACCAATACCCTGCTGAATTTCCCGGGAGAGCAGAAGAATTCCTTTCGGTTTTTTATAGTCGGGATGCCTTTCCCTCCTTTTCACTTCGCTCAGAATAGTGTTGATTCTTTCCACTGTTTTTTATTTATTTATTTTTTATCACACGTAGCACTGAAGTTTACATCTTGATTGTGATGTGATGAAGGACACGGTGAATTAAACCCCGGCCAATTTTAGTCACTTATCTAAACCAGGATTTGTTTTTAATAGAGTCTGGGTCTTAACGGTCTGCGATTTTTGAATGCTAACCGAGTCAGCGTGGGATCAACGCTATAAAGGCTATAAAAGCTGTGAGCCTCTAATGGGACTTACAGAGTAACAGAGAGATGTTATTGTTCCTAAAGAGAGAAATCTATTCTATTTTCAACCCATCAGACATAAGCGTGACTGTTCTTTCATCATCCGGTGGGATCGGATCACGAGCAGGTCGTTAAATTAGAATTAGAAAGGGGGCGGGGCTGGGGGGGGGGGGATTAGCATGATTTCAGAGATATTACCTACAGAAAATTGTAAGACAAAAATAGTATTTGTTTGTAGCTTGTTTCTTGTGAGTGTGGCCTCTTTAACGGTTCTTTTATTTTTTTTCCACATGAGAAGCAGTAGTGGCCAAAATGTTTAGCTCACTGCCCAATACGAACACCACATTTGTGCTAGAGGTATTCACGTTGACTATTTAAGGAAATTGAGCTCGGGTTTTAAATACAAGCTACGTTCTTTGTGTGGTCTCTACACACGTTTCCTGAGATGGTAATATTCACGTCAAACAGTCAACAGGATCTAATTACAGGTAGAAGTTAAAGTACGAGGAACTGAAGAAACATCAGACCAAACCTGTTATGAGAAAATTATTTTATTGTTTTAGAGTTTTGAGTTTTTAAATATCTAGGCTTCTAAACCTAAATAATAAATGAAGCACAAAGTCATCATTGCTAGCAACATCGCTAGCAACATTTGTTTGTGCTAGTCGCTAACAACAGCGACTAGCACAAACAGAAGACTGGAGACTTGATTGATAAAGTGCTTAGTGATAAAAACATGAGCCTTTATGCTACAGTAACTTTCCTAAGACCTGTAGTGTGTCTGAGCGTAGCGACATGCTAATCACCGGGTCCTGATTAACAGCACACAGGAAGTGTATAATACCCTGCTAAGAGGTTTAGCTCGTCCAACATCCTCACACACACTAACCCTTTGTGCCTCTTAATCAACTTTTTCTCCAAAAAAAAAAAAACTAACTTAATTTTTCCTCCATGTCCCCCTTCCGGCACATAGTGCTAATTAGCAGAGATGGTAGATGCGCGGATAGGTCTGCTGCAAACGTCTGCATAATTTCAAATCACGATTAACACAATAAAAGCTGTTTTTTCATGTCAATCAATCAGAGCCGAAGTCTAGACCGGGGCAGATTGCGTTAGAGGCGATTCTCATGACGTTTCATGGCTACAGCACTTAGCTTGTCGTTCTCACAGCTGTCACGGCCACCAGAGGCTCGTTAGCGCTAAGGCCATGTGTTAGAGAGTAACTGCTCTTCCTCTGGGAGCTGGCTGATGAACGCTGACTCTGGAATGAATTTCTGTAATCTGTCATGTTTTGACTTTTCATGTCTCCTCAGTGTTTTTTTTTTTTTTTTTGAAGAGGGTTCCAAACAAAGAACTTCATATCAAAAGTGAGTCACAATCACATGAGCTATTTTCGTATTAGGGGCTTATTAGTATGTTGAGTCACACCAATAGTTATAGCTGTACAAATTCCACAGATCCGACGGTGGTTCCTCAATTATTACTAATACATTCTCTCAAGGTTAAATGTACAGTTTGATGCTCCTCTAGTTTAACAAAATTATTATTAGGTTTCTGACTGCAGTCCAAGCTTTCAAAGCAGTTTGTTTCTTTCAAAGCAGATGTTTCTTGGAAACATCTTAAATTTCTCCAGAGAGACAAAAGCAAAGAACCCAAGCCAAAATCTCCAAATAAATAACTCTCTGAAGTGGTTCTACCATAACTCTGACCAAGGATAAGCTATTTATTTTGATGATAAGATTACTGATGTTCTTATAGGCAACAAAAATGGCTCGTCAATGGTGGTTAACAGTCACACACTCTTAAAATTGGTATCGTAAAGGGCACATATTATGCAAAATTCATTTTTCAAGTGGGTCTCCATTCTACAACAGAATTTTATTTTATTCTTTTATATTAAACAAGCAAATTTTACTTTTTCCCCTATTGTGACATCATATACAGTAAGAAGAAACACCTACCCTAACTGGATTTATTTATTTTCTTTAGTTTTTGGTCTCTGTACGCCACCACATTGACTTAAAATGAAATACTCAATATAAAAGTCAAGGCGTTCAGGTTTAATTCAAGGGGTTTAACAAGTGTGGCATTAATACCGTGGGCCTCATAAATAATTAAACAAACGGCTGACAAGCATGACCAGGTGTGGCCTGTTCCCTCATCACTCCATGATCAATCAAACACATAAAAGGCCTGGAGGTGGAACTTTATTAATGAACTGGGTGAAGACATATTCAAATATAGTACCAAGGCTTCTTTAAAAGTTATTTGACCGTTTAAATGTTCTATATATCCACCATCCCTAAACATAAGAATGCCACAGTGTAAATCAAAATCCAACATTCTTCTGCAGACCACCTACAAGCTTTAATCTGAAATTTTCTACTGGAATGGAGAAAATGCCTGTATCCTTCGGGGGCAAGCTGTATACAGAGTAACTTTTAAATATTAAATCATTTACCCTTAAACAGACATCATCATAGATGAGCGTCCATAACGAGGGACATTGTCCAGACTTCGCTAACAGCTGGAGATCTACTCAAGGTCATAGCTGCTGCAAGATCTTTATATGTTTATCATTATTGCATTATGCTTCCAGATGTGTGGCTCAGAGAGAACATTCAAGAAATGTGGAAGCTTCGTTTTCCCATCCAGGCATTTACAATAAACATGCTATACTTTTGGGATTAGACATTTAACTGAATAAGAATGCATTATTTGGATTGAACAGATGCGATCTAAACAAATATAAATACAGATTTGACTAAGAGTAGCATTGGCAGACAGTATGCATCCTTAGTAGCTGCCTGGTCGGTGTCACAGTGGTTTAAATCGGGCTAGTAGTTTTTATATTTCTGGAAAACTGGAAGTGTAACGGTGGAACAGTGAAGATCAGTTACAGTACAGCTCCTGTTTCTGTGCATGTCCTCCATGTTGGTTCACCAGTAGATGGACTTACTAGCATTCAGTCAATAGCTCTGTGATGGACTTATACAAGGTTTATTTCTGGATGCGTCTGTTTCATATTTTAGGAGAAATGGTTTCTTTAGTGTTCTTTTCATGTTAAACTCTTCTAAACTCATAGAAATCATGGAGTCTTTAGGAATTACCTGATGGGTTATTGTACTACACCTTTTATTAGGAAAAATGGTTGATCGTTGGTTTTACCATCTACACTGTTATGACTCTTTAAGGGTCCTCAAGGTTAACTGTCCTACAACTTTAAGCAAAAAAAGGTTTTCTAAGGGTGCTTTTCCCTCAAAGTTTCCCATTTAAAAGGGGTCCAGAGGATTGTTTGGGATATCTACTTTAATTTATAATAAACTCTTATTTCCTATTTAAGAAAAAAAGATCCCTTAGATGTTAGGCCATATCCATTTTAGATTAAATACAAATACAGACACAGAGTGTCCTTCCATGTCATTCCTTACTGTGATCCATCTGAACTAAAAGTCTATTAATAAAGCTACAACGCACTCATGAGCACAGCTTGGCTTTCGTTCAGTCCCAGAAATCGAGGCAGCCGATCTTTGATATCAGAGACATGTGGGATGAAGACGTACAGTAAGAAGGGCTGGCAGGCAGCACGCCGCTTCTTAGTAATAAACCACTGGTCCAGAATATCAACAGAATCTGATATAATGAGGCTTTGGCAAGAACACTGAGAGGGAGTGCTGCTAAAAGCGCACTTGAGCAGGGAGAGAAACAGTGGAACATAAATATCTCATTTAGACATCGAGAGTAAAACAGATCTCACAATCTCTTTTAAGACCAGGAGATTCCATCAAGTACCTTTCAACAGTGTTTCCCTATTAGAGAGGCTTCCAGATAAATACACCATCCAAAGAACCACCAAGGAAACCTTGTGTACTGTATCTTCATATTAGTCCTGTGTAGCACGTGTGTAAAGAGTTCCTTATGGGTTCTTTTGGGGCTTACACTCTTAAAATAAATGATAAAGTGTTCTTTAAGAGTGTTTTATTGTTTCTTTTCAGGAAAAAAAAGGTTCTTGTATGTTTTATTTAAAAAATAAATTATGTTTATGGTTTTCTGATTATAAAGGTTCTCCTGAACAAAGGTTTCTTACAGATGTTTAATGCTTCTACACTCCAAATAAAGGGCTTATCAAGGGATATTTGGATCTTTCTGTTCCACATTTTTAGAAGAAATGGTTCCTTAAGGGTTCTTTGTCTGGTTAGCTATTCTATCCTTTAGAAAACATTTGTATCTCAAGACTTTTTAATGGATTAACATTCTCTGCTTATTCTTAGGAAACAATGTTTCATCAGTGGTTCTACTGTACTACTCTTTTATGGTACCTTAAGGTTAACTCTCCTATGCTTTTAATAAAGAGAGGTTTCTTAAGGGATCTTTGGATATTTACATTTTGAAAGGAGTTCATGAGGGCTCTTTTACATTTACATTTAGGCATTTGGCACACGCTCTTATCCAGTCTAACAAAAGTGCTTTTTGGGTTACCCAACTCTTTTATATTGCAAGAAATTATTGGTTCTTGTATCATACAGTAGGATGTTCCTTAAGGGTTTTTTGGATAGCTAACTGTCTGATATGAATAAAACAAACAAAAAAATAAGATAAAGAGAGGGACATTACAAATTGGTGGAGTGCTGATGAATCTGCCCACAGGGTGGCCTGCCGTGTGGTGAAAACCCAAACAACCCGGAAAACTGGAGAACTTTCTAGAATAATGAAGATCCACCAACAAACCACACAAAAGATCAGAGACAAACAGACTGAAGGTGATGTTATAAACCTGTTTGAAATTAATCAAAAATGGGGAACTCCTGCCCTGTGGATGATGGAGAACCAGCAGGTGTAACAAGCAAATAAGGGAGGAAAAGAAGAGAGAGAGAGAGAGAGAGAGAGAAAAAACAGTAGTAAAAAAGAGAGTTATGTTGTGAAGTTTCTAAATCTAAGGCCAGGTGTGTAGGTTTAATTGGTTTTGGATGGTGTAATGATGCTCAGTGGTTCTTTCATACATTAATTGGAAAATTGTGGACAGTGAAGGAGCTTTGGATGGTTAAATGTTTTACACTCTTAGAAAAGTAGGTTACTCAAGGTTGTCCAGTCTTAGAAGAAACATAATGAACAGTTAAGCAACTCCACAAGGTTCCTCAGTAGGTTTAACTATTGAATATTCTACTGCATGAATGTTCTACTCTCTTAAAGAACATCTACAAAAAAATGGTTCCTCAGTGGTTAGTTCTATGGTATATTTTGTTGTACCGCTTTAAAATGATTCATTTATGGATTTTTTTGGACAGCTGACCATTATACATAAAAAATGCTAGAAAGAAAGGGTTCTCACAGTTTTACACTCTTAAGAGAAACATATTCAAATCTTCTCCTCTTTATATGGGTAATTAAGGTTGATTATAACCTTATAGGTTATAATTATAGGATTCCTCTAGGTTTCTTTGGATGGTTAATTGGTTTGTTATGTGTTCTAAGTTCTAAGAGAAAATAGTTCTTCAAGAGTTCTTCATGGTTACCTGTTCTAAACTGTTAGCGAAAAATTCTTAGAGGTTCTGTGTTCACTACTGCTTACAGTATATTAGTGTGCTTTGATGTCAGAGATAGTTGTGAGCAGAATTAAAACTAAATATTAAAGGAACCCCTAAGGAACCCTTTTAGCTTTATATAGTTTTAGGACAACACTAATGAACATTAATGAACCTAATGAACTAGGTGAACATCAGACACTAAAGATTTACACTTGAACCAAAATAAAGAAATGTGCACACATGGAAAAAAAAAAGATTTCCACTGAGCTACTTTCTTTTTAGAACCCCCTGTAGAGTTGCGGTACTTACTTGTGGCGAGTCATGGGTTTTCCCGGGTTAAAATGTGGTCCGGCTCCAGCCTTGTACAGATTAAATCTGTGTGGGTTTCCATAGAACGTCCCCTTGGAGTCCACCAAATTGAGTTCCAGTAATAGAGGCAGCAGAGCGAGGCAACAAAGTGCACCCTTCATATTTCAGATGAGAACTGAGTTAAGGATGGAGGGTTCTGTGGTTCTGCGGTTCTGTGGCACAAGAATCGGCCGTGCTGTAGTCATAAGGAATTACTGATTAAATCCTCCAGTGAAGCACACACTCCCTCAGACACAGGAGGAGTACAGCTCCTGGTGAAATCTCTGCTGCTCTAGGACCATCCTTTCTGCATCTGAGAACCTCTGAGAGTCCTTTAGTGAAACAGTTAGACCGTCAGAAGAAGAGATCTGCTCAGGAGGAAAGGAACAGCAGGTACGTACAGGAGACAGGATGGGAGTGTTATGATGGGTTCAGCAGCCGTTCTTTCTCTTTATGTCTCGGTCAGCTGTGTGTGAGTGTCTAAGATTGTGTGTGCATAAGAGTGTGTGTGTGTAAGAGTGTGTGTGAGCTGAGACTTCCAGTAGTAGTACTCCCCCAATAGGGGCCGGCTGCCGGATTTGCATAACCCTCCCTCAGTGTAAGCCAACACAAGAGAATCAGGATCTCTCTCTCTCTCTCTCTCTCTCTCTCTCTCTATCTCTCCCCTTTCTTTAGCAGTTAAAGATCAATGATGTGCAGCAAAACAGCTCAAAAGTTGCTGAAAAACTTGCTCCTTTTCAATCCCTGTTTGAAAAAATGATTATTTTCTATTTTATTTATAATAAATATGCTACAGTTTTATCTATCTCTATAGATAGACAGAGAGAGAGAGAGAGAGAGAGAGAGAGAGAGAGAGAGAGATTTCTGAACATCCTTCTTTTTCCATTTTCATTCTTTACAGTATTGCGCAGAATATGAAGAAATTATAATCTTAAAAACACTTCACCAGCAGGGGGCGGTATGGAGGTTAGAAGAGGTAAGATGTTGGAAAGATACAGTACCTGCATCACTGGAGCTGAAAATGCGTGGCACCAACTATTGCTCTTCCGGGATTATTGTCCCCCAATAATGTGGTTTGGGGTGCAGATTATTATGTGCCCCAAACCACATTCGGACATAAACGGTACCACTTATACCGGCACTACAAAAAAACTCTTTGATTTGAAAAATCTCTTTAAAAGAAACATTTCTTTTAACCTCTGAGTGACAAAGCACTGGCACTGGAGACTCCTTTCATTGGGAGACACATTAAATACATGCATTTCTCCTTACAGAAATCCTCAACACTTTCACAAATACCCACAAGTTTTATTTGTTTATTATGACTGTACACACACCTGTGTTACTATAGCAACAATAACGTATCAGAACGAGCACACTACTCCACTGTGATCTGATACTTTTCACATCGGAGCCTGCATGCTAACCGCCTACAGCATGTGAGCTAGCTGATTAGCGCTTAGTTAGCGAGCTAGCTTTTTTTTGGTATTTTTATTAAAGATGGTGTAGAAAGGTTCTTGGACTATTTGTAGTCATTAATTATTTATTAGTTTAAAATGACATGTTTAATCACACTCGATTATTCGTTCCTAGATTTCCACTCCATACCTCGAAGGCTTCGCAATCAGCCCCAGACTTCCTCCCTCTTTTTTCCACACTTCTACCCTCCAGCTCTCTCTTTCCGTAATCCTGCGTCTATAAATCTCACTCAGGTGGTGAAACACGTTTGGCTTTGGGGTTTCGCCAGCGCTTCATTCCACACCGAGGCTCTAAAGCCAAATGAGGAGTGATTTAAAGGACACACGTTCCACTAAAGCTGCTTTTACACATCGACCTTCATCACTCAGAGTATTCCAAACAATAAAATCCAAAATCTAAGAAAAGAACCCAATTTAAATTTACAGTATTTAAATATACCATATAGTTATAGTTTATTTATAAAGCAGAGTAACATTATGGTGGGAAATAAACAAGGCAACTTCATTGATTGAGTCACTGGCATTTCTTGTTTATTTACAAATGTATTTGTTTATATGTATGTATTTATAATGTGCATATACAATTGTATATAAAACATTATTTAATTAATTTGTATATTTTTTTTAATTTAAAATAGGTTCACTTAGCAAAACTTTTAAGTCATTTTTATTTTCTTTCATTCTGTTTTTTTGATGGTTTAGTAATTATTAGATTTATATAGTTTGTATATACTGTAATCTATATAGTAATTAACGCCCTAGAATAATAATAACATTTATTTAAAAAAAAAAAAAAGCAAGAAGGTATAATACGGAATAATAAAAAGGAAAAGGTCTGAACTAATACGTCACTGCCAGCTATTGTTTTTTTTCTCATAAAACTAAAAGTATTAGTAATATAATTTAGTTTTGTTTAATTATGTTCAGTTTTGTTACTTTCAGAGGCAACATTTTTATGTTTTTCCCCCCCTTTTTTAAAAAAAAGACTCACCTGCCTGATCCATTAATACATTATTCATATGTAATAGGATCCTAAATTTATAGGTAAATTTGTGGACATTTAAAAAGGTAAATTTTATAATTTTATATAACTGAGCTGGAGACTGAGCAGCTGCTAACCACCAGTGTTTATTGTGTTTACATTGTTTATTGTGTTTATTGTGTTTACAGTGTTTATTGTGTTTATTGTGTTTACAGTGTTTATTGTGTTTATTGTGTTTACAGTGTTTATTGTTTATTGTGTTTATTGTGTTTACAGTGTTTATTGTGTTTACAGTGTTAATGTGATCAGTGAGAGAGTGAAGCCGAGCCCGTGTCCCCTCACTGAGAGCTCCTCGATGTTTCCACACCAGCGTTTACTCTCCATTCACGAGCCGCTGACGGAACAAAGAACAGCAGTTTACTGTAGAGTTTGTGCGAGCGGTCGCAGGGGAACCGTCAGAGAACCCACAGGTACTGCATTACTGTCCTGAGGCAGAACTCTGGGGTACAACACTCTACTCTACACCGAGTCTGCAACTGGAAATTAATCAACGACAAACGACATCCATCCATTCCAGGTTCTTTCTTATGAACAAATGCCATCACAAAAAATAACATGCTGTGTGAAAGAACAACGAATTTCACTCCTTTTTTTTTTCTTTCATTTAACTTTTTCTCCATTACCCATAAATCTCATATAAAGCACCAGATCTCACTTTTGTTTGCTTTTAGATTTGTCATGTGACTCGACCTGTGAATAAAAACTTTAGCTGTCTCACTTTAGCAGCTGTGAAACGTGTGTCATGAGATGTATGGCGTGAGACGTGTGATGTGAGACGTGTGTTGTGAGACGTGTGTTGTGAGACTTGGCACGGCTGGAGTTGATGCTTCAGGAGGTTTTATTTTCTTCTCCCCATTAGTCAGATGTTCTGGATGCTGTTTTGACCCGAGCTGAGCTGAGTTGAGAGACGGACGAGTGAAATGATAAACAGACTCTGTGAAGGAGGAGAGGGACGTGGGCTTTCACTTTCACTTGCAGCTCCTCAGAGAGACGGAGAGTTTTTGGATGGAATGACAAACGCCAGCAGCTGCTTGGAGAAAACACTGTTGATCCCATTAGACCATTTATTACATCACACTGTCAATCTCAGCACGTTATTTATCCTGTTATTTATCCTGTTATTTATCCTGTTATGCCTTTATCTCGTTACATTGTTGATTCTGTTACTTCCTTTTATTCTGTTACATAGTTTTTGGTGTTACGCAATTAGTTTTTTTTACACCATGTATCCTGGTACCTGATTTTCTTGTTATTTATCTCATTACACTTTATATCCTTAATCTGATTCATGTCTAATTTTGAACCTAAACTCTAAAGTCTGCACTGATCTACAGCACCGCTGGTAAATACTTTAATAATTTTAGATTTGACTTTCTCTGAATTCCTTTTTCCTCTGAACCCTGGAACATCTGCAGAAGGTTTAAGGTGAGTGTTATTATCTACCTCACCTAATGGCTTCCATACACGGGAGGTTTTTATTAAACAGTCAGATTTCAGTCAAATTGTTTCTCTGTAAATTTCTCACAGACAGACCGGTGACATCTAATAGTGTGTGTGTGTGTGTGTGTTTGTGTATGTGTGTGTGTGTGTGTGTGTGTGTGTGTGTGTGTGTGCGTGTGTGTGTGAGTGTGGGTGACGAGACGCTCGGACTGGACGCTATTTATTTCCTATTATTAGTCTTTTATTTGAAGGTTACAGGCCGTCGTCTAAGCATTTCACTGCATATCGTTCTGTGTCTGACTGTGTGTGACAAATAAAATTTGAACTTGAATTTGTAGATCTGGAGACTGAGAGAGAGCCATGAGACATACACAATCATACACACCATCACACACACATTGGACACACACACACAAAAAATTGCACA
>JAQMYL010000015.1:1019838-1041828 GCA_030014365.1 Clarias pachynema | reverse complement strand
GAGTCTAAGAATTTCATTACGGTAATGATGCCTCATTGTTATCTGTATATGACAATAAAACTTGAAACTTGAAACTTTAGCTAACTAGCTAACTGGAATCGTTCTAGTTTAACTCACAACAAGAAATGCAGAAGTCGACACGGGATGATGTGTAGGGTGCGGATGATGGAGCTCAATCTAATGGAAAGTAATATTAGCATATAAAATTAGCATTAGCCACCTTAACATTTAAGCTAAGCTAAAGATAAGCTCATGCTAAAGCTAATGCTTACTGTATGCTTGTGCTAACTGAGGTAAATAGGTATGTTCCAAACAACAGCCAGGCTCCAGTCGATCTGCACATTTGCCCCCCGCCCCCGGAGTGAGATCAGGAGCCTGAACTCTCAATAAACTGCACTTCAGAATCTCACAGCAGCTGCGAGGGATTATAAAGTGTCTTATGGTACAGATGCGCTCCAAAACAGACCAAAACTGCTATTATTCATGGTTTTATATCAGGAGCTATAAAAAAAATTATTACTGGATTTAAATAATGTTGTTTGTGCTGTTGCATGCAAAAGTTTGTGCACCCTTTGAGAACAATGAAAGCAGAGAAGATCCCAAATAAACAGGCTAATTTTTCTATTTGTAGAATCATAGAAACATTTTTATACCTAATTATTAGGTCTTAAATCTGCGTTATACATTATGATCAATACAAAAGAATGATAAAAAAAAATTGGGGGGGGGGGAGTTTTTTTTTTTACACCTAATTAAACTTATCTGATCATCTTTGAGTTGCATTTATTTGAGGGGCAGTGGTGGCTCAGTGAAGGCCAGTGGTGGCTTGGTGTATTATGGCTCTGAGTTATGGATCGGAAGATCGGCGGTTCGAGCCCCAGCTCCGACAGGTTGCCGCTGTTGGGCCCTTGAGCGAGGCCCTTAACCCTGTCTGCTCCAGGGGCGCTGTAAAATGTAAAATGTCTGACCCTGCGCTCTGACCCCTGCCTACTAACAAGAAGCTGGGATATGCGAAGAATAAAGAATTTCACTGTGCAGTAATGTACAGTATGTGTGACGAATAAAGGCTGAACTGAACTATTTAATAACTGTTAACCATTTTTTTCTTTTCACATATTTTTAACTTTAACTTATATTTTCTTTCATTCAAATTTATATACGGTTTATTCTGTCAAGTTTAAATCCTTTATTTAGTTCAGTTAAGCAAAAATCGATTGAAGATTTTGTGAAACTTGAAGACTGAATAAGCAGTTCCAAAAACAAATCCTGACATTAATACAAATTATCTATTATAAACAAATCTTTTCAAATTACACAATTGTATTGCCACCTTGTAAAAGAAATAAGAAAAAGCAAACATGTTGTTGACTGTTTTAGGCGACTCGTTGCACTGGCTGAGTTGCATTATTGGAGAATTTACATCCTCTACACCTAGGTGGCGCTCTCTTACCAGTTTGTCGCAAAATTTATGAGTAAAAGAAGAAAAAAGAAAGAATTTTGATTTGCTTCACCTCCACGTGATATGGATAACAAAAAAAAAAGATGCCCAAAAAGTCACATTCGTTCATATTAGCTTTTTATCAACAGCAATAAGTAACATATTATTTAGCAAATTTAAAATCTTTACAAAATCATGAAATCATTTAAATATTATGTTTATTGTAATAATTATTACATATTTCAATATTTAGGACCTAAGCACTATGACATCAGCCCTATGTCATTATAAGTGTGTGAAGTGTCCTATTGTTTTTTTAGTTTTTTTTTATCTGGGGCATTTTGGGGGCTTTAACATGCTTAAAAACCCATGGAAATTGGCAGACAGGATGGAATCTGCTGCCATTAGGATGCCTGAGAGTCTGGGCCCTCACATGAGATTTTGCTGCATAGCTCACACACACTTGCATGTATGCACGTGAAACCCGGTACACATTTAGAGCTCATTGAGCTAAACAAGTTTTGCATTGCATGTCATGGGCTCAACAGGAAGTCAGTTATTTTGGGTCATTTGCTAAATTAACCCAATGGAAATTTATATACTGCTCTTACGGGATTTATAAGATCGCCACCAAACCGGGCCTATCTGATCTAATGGCATTGAGGATTGAAGGATTTTTTATTTCTCAAATGGGTCAGCCATGACGATGCCTTAAACTTATGCTGAAAAGTGGTTAATAACTTTCTGTGTGACATTGTATTGTGACATCACATTGAATGACATCATAGTCTGATCCTTTTTTCCAGCCACACACACACTAAGAAGTCACATGTTTCACACACACAGACACACAAACACACACATGCATGCACACTTATGAGTACTTGGGCCCGCTCATCGTTGCTTGCAACAAAATTTATTAAACATTAAATATATATAAATATTAAAATATTAATATTAATAATAATTCCTCCTGCCGCTCCTGTGCTATCACACATCAGATCTGGGAATCGAAAGGCTTTATGGAAGGATTAATTTTCAAACATTTTATGTTGGAGATGATTATTTGTGTAGATCATTTTTATTTAAAAAGATCATGTTCCTGGTTTTCATCCACAAACCTCTAAACATTTCCACTAAGCTGTGGATATTTCGTATTCAGAGGCAGTGATTGTCTTTATCAGTTTCATGTTGTGTGACAGAACAATGCAGGCTATTGTTAGTGCCTTGGCGTGTGCCTGGACTGAGAGGAGCTACCAGCTTTCCTCACTCTGAAAGCAATCTGTGACTGATTTCACCCAGACACGCACTTTTCCAGTCCCATGAAGCGAGCCAAGATCCTACAGGAAAATATCAGGGGGGAAAAAAACTTAAATTACAATAAGAGCAAATGTTGTTGATGTAGATGTTGATGTTGTGTTGCCGCAGATGGGATTAATTAATTGGTGTAAGAATGTAACCGAGCTTTGCGTAAAGTTTGGAAATGTTCAGCTATACAGTGATGACTGCAACAGACAAACACCTCCAGGTCTGGCTTTTTAATCATAAAGTGTAAAATTGTGTAATGATAATGATGTTTTTTTTTTGTGTTGTGTTTTACTTTTTTTCTAAATACACTTACCTTATTATTAAAATATATTTTTCATTTGAGATGGCACAATAACATAGTAGATAACACCGTGGTCTCGCACCTCCAGGTTCCAGGTTCAATTCCCACCTCGGGGTCTGTGTGCATGGAGTTCTCCCTGTGCTTGGTGGGTTTCCTCTGGGTACTCTGGTTTCCTCCCACAGTCCAAAGACATGCAGACTAGGTAAACTACCATTTCCAAGTTGCCCATCCAAATGACCTCATGCCCCCTGGGATAGTCTCCGGGCCCGCCGCGACCCAGTATACAGGATAAGAGATATAGAAAAGAAGTGAGAGAGATTTTTAAAATCTGTTTGAATACACTGGTCCATTCAATTTCTTTTTCAGGACAATTGGACACACACATACACACACACACACACACACACACATTGTGTGGAAAATTTACATATTTTATTTGCTAAAGACAAAGAAAACATTCTAAACACACAACAACAGCATATATTTCCATAAAAACCCCACACATTGTTAAGATTAAGATTGCTTTATTTGCCACATGTACCTTTCAGCACAGTTTTTTTTTAGCATTGCCCAGTTAGAAAGCTGCATCCTCAATCAAGAAGTGCTCCAAGAAGAGCCTCCATATAACAAATCAGCCCTATGTCATCATAAGTGTGTGTAGGAGACTACGCCTCGCTGGTCACGTCCTCCAGGTAGAGGTGCCTTTGAGATAGATGCCGCTCTGATCCAATAGTAAAACGTCACCGGGATGCTCTCAAAATACATGGAGACGCACCTTCATTGAGGATCTGCAGATCCTGGACATTGCATGAAATGATGAAAGGATCTTATCACCTGATATGCTACTTAGCATAAGAGGAACTAAGAAGAAGCTAGAAAGCTGAGTGAGGGTCAGCCAGGATACAGCGCCCCCTGGAGCAGACAGGATTAAGAGTCTTGCTTAAGGACTCAACAGGGGCAGTTTGGCAATGCAGGAGCTTGAAGCCCCGATTTTCCAATCTTAACCATCTTTGCAAGCACTCCAAAATAAACTTACAAGGGTGTTGGTGGATCAGTGGTAGTTTCTTGCCTGCCATACAGAAGGCACGCCAGGTTTACTTGCCAGCCAAAGCCCGAACCCTAGCTGGTCCCAAGCCCAGAAAGATGGAAGGGTTTACCAAAGATGTGTACCAAGTTCTGTGCGGATTAGCTGTTCTCCTGTGACGACCCCTTGACAGGAGCAGCTGAAAGACAACAACTAAATAAAGTTAACAGAGATAATAAGCCCTAATGCAGAACAACTCTGCAATTATAATTTCAAGTCCTGTCAATAAGAGACATTCTTCTCAAAAGTTTTTTTTATTCATTATCATTCCTGTGTGCAGGTCGGTCCATTAGCATGAACCGTTGTTTAAGTGCAATTCAGTTCTTCATTCATTCCTGATGATCAGGCTACAGGTTCTCATCTACATCTCATTAAATCTTTCCTCTGGCTATACACTGAGGGAAAATCTTCTTGCATGACATATCCATCCTTGGCAATTCTCTGCATTCGTTGCCGCCAGGAGAAACATCTGGTCATAGGTCAGTTATTATACACCTTCCGTCTCCAAGCAGGGAAGAACCTTTTACTAATTTGAGAGGAATTGCATCATCAGGGGTGGACACCACTCCGCCATGTGCAAAGAGCAACTCAATGGTGGCATCTTTTATAGACGTATAAGAACTGATTGAAAAATAAGAAGTTTCACAATGGAGCACTGGAGAAAGAACTAGCCGACTACTGTAAGTACAGAAATTGTCACTGACTGTGAATAACGGCTTTCCTTTGGTTAGACACAATTAATTCAGTGTTGGTTCTTTCAATGAGATGTGTGTTAACTGTTTCTAAAAAGCTGTGAAAATGAATGATGCTAATAAAAAAGTATTAAATTATTTTCAAGGAAAGGCTTCCGCTGTACTAAGAAGATCATGAAGTGGATCTCAGTTTTATTAAGTGGACCATAACTGCTGGAAATTTCTGCAACTGAGATTTGAGCAGATTCTAATCTGGAATATGAGGATGTTTCAAAATATTTATTATCTAAGGCTACAAGCACTTTTCAATATAAGTTGCTTGGTTGGTTGGTTGGTAAATTGGTGGGGTGGTGGGTGGGTGGCAGATTTGAGTCATTAGTAGATCAATTGCTAGACCAGTTGTTTGTTTGTTTAGCAGGCTAATTTCAGTGGTTGCTTGATTAGTTGAGTTTTTAGTTAGTGGGTTAATTTGAGTAGAAAATTGGTTGAACTGGTGTGTGGGTTAGCAGGTTGATTTGAGTGGTTGAATACAGTGGTTGGTAAATTGGTTGGTGGATGGGCTGGTTGGCTAGTAAGTTGATCTGAATAGTTGGTTGATTGGCTGGTGGATGGGTTAGCAGGTTGATTTAAATGGTTGGTGGATTGGTTGGTTAGTAGGTTAAGTGAGTGGTTTGTTGGTTGATTGGTTGACTTTTGTGGGTGGTTGGTACTATAGATCGATTTCAGGACGATTGTTTGGTCTCTTAGTAAGTTGATTTTGGTGGTTGGATGATTGGATGGCTCTTAGGTGGAGTGAGTGGTTGGTTGGTTGGTTGGTTGGTTGGTTTGGTTGATTTTTGTGGTTGGTTGGTATTATATGTTGATTAGGGGAGTTTGGTAGATTGGTTGGTTGGCTGATGTAAATGGTTGTAGATTGGTTGGATAGTTAAGTTATTGGACAGATGGATGAATGGTTACTTGGTAGTCTGGCAGTAGGTGAATTAAGAGGTGAATTAATGGATGAATAATTTGTTGACTGGATGCTTGGATGGATGCTTATATGGACACTTGAATGGATGGATGGATTGATATTTGGTTGTTTTTCCTTTATTTATTTGTCTCTTTACTGCAACCAACCAAATGCCATGACCATAATGAGTCACTAGAAAGCACAGAAGGTTTTAATGCCATTAAAATAAATTCTTGTTTTCATATTCATCTGTGATACCCGCTGTTCATTAGGCTGCATATGGAACTGAGTATGGTGTGTCTTTTAACGTCACATCATTAGACTCACAAATCTCTGAAACTCCCAGAGAAACCAGAAACGAGTCCTTAGAGAGTGACAAAGTGTTCTTCTGTAGTACCACTTTAAATAACGTTCTCTTGAACCCTTTAATATACAGTATAGCATAGAGAGAGTACTGTACTGTATGTTCATCCACAAAGACTTGTTTGTGGACGGCTCACAATTCCTTCCTGCAGTAAATAACAGCGTGAGTTGGATCTAATCCGGTGAAACTACAGTTTAAACATATCCTTTCTCTGAGAGAGAGAGAGAGAGAGAGAGAGAGAGCACATATTAGGACCCAATCAGAACAACATCATGGTGTTTATTTCCTTTTGCCAGTTGCATGGCATGTTAGATGGATTCCAGATAATTCTCAGCTACTTAGTGAAATATATTGTTATTGTTGCTAGAGTTAATGAGAGCACAGAGAAATAATCAGTCGCAAAGATCATTAAAGCTAAGTTTGATGTTTGGGGGGAAATAAAATATTTCAGAGATTTTCAGTAAATGGAAACCGCACAGTAATTTACAGGCAAGTTGGGTTCTCTTATTGCTTTTTATAGCTGTGTGGCCAATTATTTAGGACATGTATAAATAATGCTTTTAATATGTAAGAAATAAAACACTCACAGTCATGCTGTTAGAGCGAAGTCGCTGTTACCACCCTGAACTTAATCATTTTCATATTTCACTGTATCTCCAAGTGTTCTGTTGTTCTTATTGCAAATTATAACAAGAATGACACATCAAACGGTTTATTCACTTATAATTACAGTTAAAGTCGCAGAACAAAAATAACATATTATGCAATTAAAATAATTGCAAATATCAGGTTTGATCATAATGTTGGGTTTGTTTTTGTTTTTCTGGGTGGAATACAGCTGGAGGTCAAATAATCCCTGAGCACGTTATCTAACAACGGCGAGCAAGTTTTGTCGGCTTGTATTTTAACAATAGCTGGAAAAAATATGAGTTTGTATGAGTGTTACTTTAAAAGTTTTAGCATTAAGTAATGCGAGCGGTTTTGCCGACACATGCAGGCTTTTATATAAGCGTTGAAACATTTATAGAAGGAGTCTCCAGCGTCAATGGTTTGTAAGGACAGAGTGAGTTTACGTTTTCTTGGTAACTTGACAACTTCACGAGACAGACTGGTGAGGTAATGACTGTTTATAGCAGCTACAAGTCTATGAAACATCCAAACTTACTTCTAATTTGTACAATATGTAAAGTACTTTTATCTTCTTAAACCTTAACGCCAATTAATTCTCTTTTTTTTTTCTTCTTTGTTTAACCTCCAACACTTTTTCTTTCCTCTTCACTTGTTTTTGCCCGGGTGAACTCTCTGCCCCTGACTCGTCCCGATTCTCACTCGTGCGTGGAGGAAATGTGGCTTGATTTAACCCTCCTAATCCAGTTGACACAGTCTGCAGTGACAGGAGGCCTGGATCTCTCCGCTCTTATTCTCTCTTTCTCTTTTCCTTCTGGTTTGAGTCAAATACAACATGAATAACTTAGCAACAATGGTCAATGTATGAGGAGAAATTTTGCCATCATTCTGTGATTCTTTTCTTAAAAAAGAGCCATTGCGACCTCCACTGTTTCAGCCAATCAGATGTATTTATGTCAAATGCTAAGCTGAAGGAACCTTGTCAGGGTTCCTTTTTCTATTGATCTGTTTTCTGATCTGTAAAGCTACAACATTCATTCATTCATTCATTCATTCATTCATTTTCTATACCACTTATCCTGTGGAGGGTCAGAGGAAGCCTGGAGCCCAAGAGACTTCGGAGACGTGGTGGGGTACACCGTGGACAGGGTGCCAATCCATCGAAGGGCAAGTTACAACATGATTTAATAAAAATAAATGTCAATTACAATTTCCTTTTATTAATATACAACATTAGATATGAAGTTTCTGTAAAAAAATAAATGCTAGTTGGTATGTAGAGGGCGCTCACATGGGCCGTGTTTATTTGTTTATTCTATATTTCATTTTCATTAATCCATCTTGGGTTGGTCAGTCTTTCAGTGAGAGGGATCAGAAGCTGGATTAGGCTGGTGCAGGTCAAAACAAGAAGCACCATCCATCTATCCATCTATTATCTACTGGTGGTGGTGCGCGGGTCTGGACCCTATACCAGGTTACTCAGGGCACAAAGTGGATGGGGTGCCAACTAATCACATGGCACAAGCACACACCCATCTCAGTGTTTCTCACACATACACAGTGTGTCAACGGAGGAGGCTTCAGACATCACACTGAACATCAGGGTTTTCTGATACATTATGTAGAACCAAAGTTAGCATTACCTTTAAAACATTAAAAAATACTGTTATAAACCATGAAACATACAAAATAATCCCTAATTACTCTGTTTCTTCTTCCAATTAAGACAAATAGAGACGGTTGGCATGTGAGAGACCTTCAGGTCAGCGAAGGTGCTGAACCAAGGCGGAGCGCTTTCCCAGAGAACATACCGGAAAGATTATCGCATGGTCAGTTATATCCCTGATCCCGTCACTCATGTCTATAACACACACACACACACACACACACACACACACACGGAATCTCTAAGGAGACATACAGTACATCTGGAGCTTGTAACACGTCCTAATAAAGACAAATATGAACAGAAGGACATGTTCGGAGACGAGCTACTACAGAAACTGTAGTACTGGCTGTTCTTCATCCTCAAAGCAAGTCTGAAACTGATTCCTCAAGGCTCGCATGGGAGTTGAGATGAAATGTGGAAAACATGCGCACACACACACACACACACACACACACACACACACATAAATATCTTCTATAATCCTCTATAATACATACAAGTCATATGTAAAAACCTCTAGGGGAGAATATTTTTTTCTGAGAGAACATGCAGTTCATATCGATCTGGGAGATGGTGATGGGAGGCAGGAAAACCTTCAGGTGCTTCATCTAACACCATCTCATCTTGTCTTGATGCTATAACACAAGACAGATGCTGAAGATTAGCGAAGAATCATGGAGGAGCCTCCACCCTAGTACTGCACCCAAGATCTGTTCATGAAGGTCAGACTGGAAGCGAAGAACTGTAGAGGAACCAGTAGGAGCAATGGAGGATCTTTAAAAAAAATATTAAATTTAAGACAGTTGTAAAGTGTTAAGCAATTACATCAGGTTTAAATAAATGTGTTTCCATAGAAACATCTCGTTGACGGGGACTTGTACGGCAAGCGCTCTAAATGAGAGACTCTTTAAAAAGTGTACGGAAGGAGTCTCCAGTGTCAGTGCTTTTTTTTTTACAATTCGTTTTCTGATATTTTCAGGACGGAGGAGTTAATGTTTCTTTTCAGGTTTCTCGGTAACACAGCAAACTGTGTTTTTATCTTATCATTTTCAAGAAAGAGAAAAGAAGAATAGAAGGAACGAAGGTCTGTAGCCGCTAAAATGTACATGAGAACTGGATGAACTTGTTTCTCCGACGTTCCACACCGTTAATGTGTTGTTCTTATGTTCTAAGAGATTATCGCACGCACACACACACACACACACACACACACACACACACACACACACAGTCCAGAGAGCTTCAAAGTGACCCGGATTATTAAAAAAGTTATAATCAAACCTTCATAGCTATAAGTTAATAAAGAACGCTGATGGATTGAATCCAAATTGCGTCTTTAAGTTTTTAAGGATTTTTTTCCCTCAGTTCCAGTTACACCAGCATTAACGTTGCTTATGCCTGGATCCGTTCACCCACTGCTCTGTAATCAGTCATCCTTAAAGTATCCTCATATTATCCTTTATGATTTGGGGTTTACAAAATTACACACACACACACACACACACACACACCCTTTTAGAAGATCTTTCAGGGAACTTCAGTACTTTATTGGAAAGAACTACTTCTTGTTAATGAGCTCTTTGTACACTAAAAAAATCAGCTTTTTATTAAAATTCCTGTTTTATTATTTCATCATTCTGCTTCATGTTCCCAGAGTTCAGATGTCCCACTGCGGTGAAAATGAACGAAACTTGAATCAGTGCTAACCGATGGATGCCGTGGAGTGGGTGAGTGGATGCCGTTCCCTGGCACTCGGGTGTGGATGGAGAGGGGAAAAAAGGAGAAGACACATGATTTCGATCTGTCTGAGAGGCACCAGGTCCATCCTTCCACCCAAAGTCATGAGTGATGCCAGAGACAGATGAAGTGTATGAAGAGGTGTTGGTTTGGAATTGAGCCAGAAGACCTAAAGGTCATGTTCATGAGGGCTTTTTGTTGTCTATCAACCACTCAAACACACCTCTACCACTGGGTTTTAGTAGGAACTCTGAATTGAAAAACAGCACCAAGTAAAAGTAAAAAAAAAAAATGTGAAAGAACGGCAACCAACAGGAGACACTCTGGGCGGAGCTTCGGACATTCCCACTGGTGTTACAGAAATGAACCAAATTATCTGTACAGCACTAAGTTTACTTCTCTCACTGTAGAGTCTCGCAGGTTTCTAAGACACATCCAGGACATGTCCACTTTCAGATAAAAAGACACCGTATTCAGTGAGCAATTTGTCTTGGTCAGGGTGGTGTTGGATCCAGAGTCAATCACAGGAATACTGGGAATACAGCACTGACGGAACCCATGAGCCATCACTGGGCATCATGGACAATCTAGCTGAACACTCCACTGGCCAGCATGTTCTGGAGGAGGTGGAGGAAACTAAGGAACCCAGAGGAACCCTACATGGAAATGAGAACATGAGAAACTCCACACAGGCAGTAACCAGAGCTCAGGTTCTAGTGGAGGATTTAGTAGAACTTTGAATAGGTTTAAAATCCAGGATTTTTTTCTTCCCAGCGAGTGCATTATACCTTAAAAAGTTAATTGTTTCAGTTTTAATTTAAAACACGGAAGTGCAGGAAGAAATTAAATAAGCAATCTAATGCAGCCTATAAGAAGAGTGAGCAGATGATGACTGTGTTTTATCTCTTAATCACAAGATATCACAAGATATCAAACGATATCAAGGTATCAATCCCAGGAGCTCCTCCAGGGTCACTGTAGCTGTGTCTCAATTCTCATTCAGGGGCTTCATCGTTTGAAGAAAGCAGGCTACACCACAGGATGTAATAATATTAATAAGAGCCTTTACGCAGGGCTTCTGAGGGGGTCAGTGAAATAGGAGTCTGTGAGAGAGCTTATGAGACACGCACAGGAAGACCTTCCTGTTTGGAGATAGTGTGGGATTATTAATTGGGACTTAAAAGGAAACAAAATAAAAATAAAAACACAAAATAAACAGAGCTTTGCCATCTCCTGGAGACCTCACGGGGCTCTGGGAATTAAAAATAAACTTTCACGCCCTCACTGGATGAGTTAACCGTTACTAAGGGCTTATGTGTCACTTATGTGCTTTTTACATTTTACATTGAGACTGAGAGCGAACACTAGACTGATAGTATGCCACTCTCTGTCTCTTTCTCAAAATGCTGGCTTCCATGTCAGTTGGGTCTTATCTTTTTTTGTCTTTTTTCTTGGACTGGTTTGTCTTGGTACCTAATGATCCCACGAAGTGCGCAGGTATCAGGGTCCTTAAATAAACACCCCACCAAGTGTAGTGCATCCGCACTGATTGCACCTCTGACACGATCGCCTGGCAACCGTGCGTTTAGATGGCCACAGCTCTGCCTGTGCAGAACTCTGTGAGGTAGCAGCCTGCGGTATCTTCTCATGACTCTGCCAATCACGAGACCCATGTTGTTATTACATGACAAAAAAGAGATGTTTCAAAGTGTTGTCCTCAGGTCCTACGTCCACCATTGTCTCTTCTCTGGCTTGCAAAGAATGTCGGCATAGGTTGGGCCACAAAGGATCCCCCCATTGCATCCTTTATTGCTACGGGAACAAAAGCTGCATCTGAAAGAGCCTCCGAAATGTGACACTGTGACGTCATCTGTCTTCGCTTGTGTCTTCTACAGAGCCGTTTCCTTTTAATAAAATAAAAGAACATCAGATGTGGAAATGAATTTCGCCTTAAGCTGTTTCTTTTTTTCTCTTTTTTTTTTTATTTTTTACAAATCTCCTTTTAATGTGCATGTCTCAGAAAAGCACAAAATGATTAGAGCACAACAAGAGCACATGTAGATCCTAACCTCGGGCTCTGTGACCTCAACGACATTCCCTCATAAATCC
This sequence comes from Clarias pachynema, assembly GCA_030014365.1. NCBI lineage: Eukaryota > Metazoa > Chordata > Actinopteri > Siluriformes > Clariidae > Clarias > Clarias pachynema. The sequence continues at coordinate 1,029,550 of JAQMYL010000015.1, read as the reverse complement.
ATCCTTTGAGTCTTTGAGTGTTATATCAGGTCGAACTGCTCAGGGAGTTGATTATATTGAGCTCTTAAGCCTCATAACCTTATAATAGATTTCCAGAGTCGGTGCAAATCCACGCACAGGTGGCAGCTGCTTCATCAGTGGTGATTCTGAGAAAGAACAAAAAATATCTCACACAAAATGTCAAGGCTTGCTTTTTAAAATAGACTCCAGAGAATGAAAAAAATGTTTGCTTTAATGTTGTGTTCATGCACCTGTAGTGAAGATTTACATCTAAAGCTCTTAGGATGTAAAGCTGTTCTGTTTACACGTCTACTGAGAGTGAGTTGGTGCCGTGTGATAGAAACATAGAAAATATTTGTCCATATTGATGGATTTCCTGGTTAAGCCTCCTGTTTCTAATGTTTAGTCATATACTGTTTAAACTTCCAAAAAAAAAAGGTTGATCCAACTACTTAAAATATATTTTACCAATTGTTTATTACATTAATGTAGAACTAAAATGAATAAGCGAGTTGAACTTCACTGTGTAGTCTGTATACAGAATCAGAGTAACTCGTCAACAGTTATATGACTTGAAGCTGCAGAACTTACTGTATACAGTATATAATATACACTGCTTACTAGGCGTGTGTGTGTATGTGTGCATATTCCAGTCTAATTTCTATAATATTTATTCAGTTCATTGAGAAATCCTACGCAACTCATTTCGTAACATCCGAAAGTCGTCCGTCGTCACATATCAATTCAATTCACTCCGGTTTCTGGCTTAGACGTTATTTACACTGTCTCTTAGCCAGGCTGTCTCTGAGCACAGACAGAGAACGTCAAGATAGGACCCCGTTCTCAGCACACATGGAGATCCTGGGCTCGGGCTCCTCATGCAGTAACCCGGAGAACTCCGCTCTGTTTGGTTTGGATGAAGCTACTCGTATATTTCAGATGATGTTCCTACATGTGACACGTCCTGATCCGCCCAAAGCTCCCGCCACCACAAACAGATGTGATATCACTGCTTGAGTTCTATCTGGATGAAATTTGGACAAGCAAGAACTTTGGCTTAGGAAACAGGTAAATTTATTGTATAAAATAAACATTTCACTTAATAATTTTAGAAGCCAGGAATTATGAATTATTCATAATTTATCGTTATTCGTTATTATCATACTTACAAGAACCTCTAAAAAGCCCTTATTTCTAAGACTGCGTTTATTAACTAGGTAAGTGTGGAGTACACCTCACAAATTATTGCTAGTTAATTACTTTTTAATACCCAGAACTTCATTTTTAATACCCTTTTGGTATTCATCTACTCTGTGGACTCTTATTCTGACACTTATTTAAGTTTGGTTTCTGATTTCACATTTTCTGTTTTGCATTGGTTTCTTTTATGCTTTAATTTGATTCTGGTGTTCCTGTGTTTGGTCCAATTTAAGAAGAAAATGTTTTACACTGGTTGACACAGTGGTGTAATGTTCAGCACTGTGGTTTCACACCTCCAGCGTTGAGGGTTCTAGTCCCGCCTCTGGTCTCCATGTTCTCCCCGTGCTTGTTGGGTTTCCTCCAGGTACTCAAGTTTCCACCTAGAGTCCCATAGGATAGGCTACAGACTTCCTGTGACCCTGTACAAGTTAAGCGCTTTAAAGAATAAGTAAAAATGTTCTTTGGTGGTTCTTAAGTTAAGTTTTCCTAAGAGTTCTAAAATGGCTCTTGAGGTGTTTAATTGATAATTAAAGGCTGTTAGGTTCCAAAAATGGTTGTGAAGTGTTCTTTAAGCAACCATTTCTAAGAGCCAACCTTACCCAACAGAGCAGCCAAAGAACCCTTCCGTATAGTTGATGTTTCATGTCATTCTTACCATGTTCATTAATTTGGTACACGTTGACCAAATGAAATTAGTTCTTCGAGGGTTCTTTAAGTGTCCCCTCTGACAGCAACCCTCTCACTGCCCTTGAACACAACCTCCCCTCTGTCAAGCTGCAGTCCTCTTGCCTTCTCCTCCTCCTTCTTCTTCATTCATTCTCACTGACATTCAAAAGCCGCCCTCCCACCTGTCCTGGTGCAGGCACAAATTCTACCCCATCATTACTTGATATGCTTCACCATAACTTTACCTGTCTAGCTTTGAATATTTCCCTCCCATTGACCAAAACTTACATTCTTTCTCCATTTTCTCCATGTCTTTTTGCATCCTATTGACGCTTCCAGACCCTGACTCCTTCCTACCACAGAGTTAGTCACAGACCACTCCTTACTTGACTCATCAAATCTTCAGCCACTGCATGCAACCTTGGGGTACCCCTGGACACTCAACTCTCCTTTATCTCTCACATTGCTAATCTGATACCCTCATGTCAAATTCTTCTCTACAACATCAGAATGATTCATTCATTTCTATCCACTCAGGTGCTTGTTCAATCCTTTATTATTTCGAAACTGGACTCCTGCACCTTGCTCCTGGCAGGTCTGCCTTTGAGCTCTGTTTGATCTCTGTACCTGATCCAGAATGCAGCTGCCCAACTTGTTTTCATTCATTCATTCATCATTCATCTTCTATACCGCTTTATCCCGTATTCAGGGTCGCGGGGGCCTAGAGCCTATCCCAGGAAGCTTAGGGCACGAGGCAGGGTACACCCTGGACAGGGTGCCAATCCATCGCAGGGCAAACTTGTTTTCAATCTTCCTAAATTATCCCACATCTCTCCTTTACTTTGCTACCTCCGTTGCCTTCTTGTAGCTGCTGCATCAGATTTAAAACTGTTTTCTTGCTTTCAAAGCCAAAAATGAAGCAGTTTCCAGTTACCTCAAAGCAACTGGTCCCAACATCTGTCAGGATACAAGGAAGCCCTGCATCAGAACTCGACTCCTTCTGGAGCCTAGGTGGTGTAATGAAATTCCTCAAGATGTCCAAACAGCTGAGTCACTGGTAGTCTTCAAAGACAAGTCTTTAAATCAGCACTTCATGCTTTTTTTTTAATACTATATAACCTCCTTAACAGAGTTTTAGACAGATGCTATTCTTAGTCCAAGACCTAGTAAACTAGTATCAGGATGTATTTATTGAGAGACTTCTAAGCATTTCCCAATTCTAAGTCACTCCAGATAAGGCATCTACTAAACGCCATAAATGTGAACTTGGACCACTTTTTGAAAGAGAACTATTAAAGGCTAAACAAAAGGAAACACCTAAGAACCCTTAGGTTCCCTAAATGCAGATGTTTCACATTAAAACTCAAGTTTTCCTATTTCTATCTTTTCTGAAATAATTGAAATGAAATCATCCTTGTGAAGGAATTTTTTCTTATTATTTCTTCTTTTTAACTGATAATAAAAATCAAACACATTTCAGGAACATTGCATACAGTAATCAGTTCGGTTTCTAAACTGCGTTGTGTTTTTTAACCGCAGCGGCATGACCACTTCACACAGCAGCTCAGCCGTCATAACCACAGCAGATCATTTTGCTGTAGAACAGTGATGACTGGTTCTCATTTAGCACGGAGGTCTCAGCCAAGACGGAGAGCTGAGCCAGCTCAGAGAGAAGCCGTGCACTCGGCTGCTTTGGCCCGAGGTCATTTGGGTCTGCAGTTTAGAGGTAATTAAAGTCTGGCCCGTGTCCAAGCAGCAACTTGGGCCAAAATGCACTTATTTGCAGAAGGAAACAGAACCAGGCCCAAACAGTGGAAGAGATCTCATTCGTCCTTCAGAGGAAGAGAGGGAAGCATGCCAAGAGCAACTACAGCTCAGGAATAAAATGTGTATGAATAAAAAGGCAATAAAAGCTGAAATATTTAATAAATGCTGAATGGGACGTTATGGATACGGTTAAGTGAAAAAACGATGGAACCCATTAACTCTATCAGCTCTGGAGCCTTTTTGAGGATGGTGGCATTGATATTCTCCGGGTTTCATGGCCCTTAAAGCTGTAATACAGAACACACACTGTAATTCAGGTCATTCATTTCACATTCTGCAGAGGGAAAAAAAAATAGACACAATGAAAACATGAGCGAAGCACTCCATGAAGCTCCACAGAGATTAGATCAGCTCTAGTTGAAGGGAAACAGCTCAACTTCAGCAGAACTGTAGAACACCAGAGCTGTTATTCCCCTGAGAAGAACTTCAACATCGTGTCCCAGATCTCCTCCGCTGCACATCCAAGGATAGGGCCCCTAAAAAGCGCAGCCTGGAGACCACTCAAGGGGGCACAAGGGTGTACTCGGAGCTTAGGAAGAAACAAATGTGCCGCGGACTCTCACGGAAAGGCTCGGCCGCGCTGGGAAGAACGCTCAAGAGGAATGTGGTGGTTTTGATAAGTCAGTGGTAGAAAACGGTCTACATTATTGTTGTAAATGGGAGTGTGTGTATGTGGGACCTTGTAGGATAGATTCTGGTCTTCATAAGCACATTTATGATTTTGTGCAGAACATCGATAATTGAAATGGCTCTGTGTGATGTCATAGTGGGCAGGGCCAAAAAAAATCAACATTATGGACAATATTGGTTAAAAATACTAATTTATGTTTTTTTTTTTTTAAAAAGAAGATGGATAAATAAACTAAAATTTGACAAACTCCATGAGAATTGGGAAAACAAATATTTTCACAGCAGTCTATACACCGTCAGGGATAATAAAGCTAGACGAGAGTGTGTGTATTTGTATGGAGAATTTGTTAGGTCATCTCCTTCAGGACCTGCAGTTCTGCAGAAACAGCCTGATGTGATCAACCCAACCTTTAGCGTGCAAACAACAACATCATGAGTGCATTGAGATCATGTGTTCTTGGGCTTTATTTTCTTGTCTTGTTTTATTTCCTGTAAACACGTGCTTGTTTACAGATCGTCCAGTAATCAATGCTCAGGGTGGATCTGATTAAATCTGCCTTCACCTGGAGGGCGAATAGCAATGAGTACAGTGATGTAAAAAAAAAAAAAAAAGAAAAGAAAAGAAAAAAAAGAGAGAGACTTTAAAACAGAAATCCAGGAAGAGACAAACTGTGAAGGAAGCTGAGGACGGAGGCGTGGTGGTGATTTAGCGATGGAAGGGACGCTTTAAATCAGACGCACATCTGAGACCAGGATTTTCCTTCTTCTTGAGTCAAAAGCACTTGAAATGAATCCCCAAGCAGGCTCATGGACTTCAGAGCGGGGTTTTAAGCCCGATGTGTGTCTCCGCTGAACTCCAGACCCTACAGCTGGCCTGTAAAAATCTGTGGCTCAAAAACATAAAGTCATATTTAAACGACAGAGAAGGAAAAAATTCCAGGGAAAAGGAAAGAGTGTTTTTCTCTGGTGCGTTTTTAAACGCTGCAGAAGTTCAAATAAATCATGAGGGTTTCCAAAATGTGATGGTGTGATAAACGAGTGACCTGAACACACACACACACACACACACACACACACACACACACACACAAAGTATTTCTACTGTCTTGTGTATTACCATCGGGTTGCCAGATTTCCAAACTCACCCCTTCCCTAAATGTTGTTGTAGGAGGCTGAGTCAAAAATTATCCGCACTCCTCCTGTTGGCCACACTGTCTTATTAGCGCTTTTCTCCCCAGTCACTGCTGTGCAAGTGTGTACATGTTACATCAGTTCATTTGTAACTAAGGTGCGAGCAAAAATGGACAGAACGGAAACATCTTCAATTGCTGACCGAGGAAAAACCATGACTTTTTTGTGGGATTAAACACAGAGGACTGATATCCAACACAGGGTGTTGTGATCTCACATGACGATGCATGTCTGCACACCTCTGCTCCTGATCTCGCTCCATCTGAATTTCACCTGTTTCACTTCTGATGAAGAATCAACGAGATTATGTTGAAAAATTATGTATTTGTCTTTTCTTAAAGTTGTATATACTGTATCTTTAACACAAGTTAAATAGTAATGTTATAATACACTGGATTTGTTTGTGATGTGTTTAAAATCCACCGATTTATTATGAGGAATCAGTTTATCTATGGATATTACCTATTATAACTGCACAAGAAATTACAATCCTAACTCTTACTATTGACATGTGCTTGATTAACCCATAAATCTTGAGCAGCACGGAACTGTGCCTGAAACTCCTTATATGGTTGTCCTGCCAGTGAGTGTGTGTGTCAAAGGAGGAGGTTTCAGATATCTGGATATGTCATGTAAAGTAGAACCAAAGTCATCATTATTTTTCATACGCATAAATTTTTTCTCCTCCCACACTGTATATTGGAATAATGTCTCAATAATGAACCACGAAAGCATGTGACCAAATGTGTCTATAGTACAGTATTTCTTTGCCTATTTTTTTTCCCCCTCAGTCATGTAGTTGGTTAATAAATAAATTACTTTATATGGTCTAGGCTGTGCTGAAAAAAAGGATATTACATTCTATATTGCACAACCCTGAAGCCTGTATATATTAATTAAAACAATAATACTTATGCAAAAAAACAGCTGAAAATGCCCTGGGGTTCAAAGGTTAATGAGCCCAGAGCTGCTATGATATACGTGAGAACAGGATCTAACTTTCTAATTCACTTTTTTTTATCATGTTAAGACATTCGGTCTCCATTCCATTTGAACACATGATTAACATGAAGGAAAAAACAGCCCTGCAATTTGTTATTTTTTGGAAACAGGCCAATCAATTCCCCCCAAAATGATGCCTAACCTAGCCTTCTTTAGCACTTAGTAGTGTTTAAACTTTTAGATTGATAAACATTGATGATGTCATCATGAACTAATGCACTTACACATGTTGTCCCATATTTTATTTGTCAGAAATGAGTCTCATACAAGGACTTTTCCGGTCCCTGCATTCTGATTGGCTAGAAAAATGCATTTCCTCAAAAGGGCGTTCAGGGGCAGGTTATTTAAAACTACAGACACTGAAACAGTGCATTTGAAAAAGGAGTGAAACAGAAAAAAATATCAAGCCAGAGCGCAGGATCTGAGGTGTGTTTCAGGTGGACCGCTATCACACACATTTTGGAGATCTCTAAGACTTTTTATAAAAATTAGTATAATACATGACCTCACTCACTCACTCACTCATCATCTATACTGCTTAACCCTGTATTAAGGTCTGGAGCCTATCCCAGGAGACTTAGGGCACAAGGCGGGGTACACCCTGGACAGGGTGCCAATCCATGACAGGGCACACACACATACACACACGCACACACTCATTCACACACTATGGGCAATTTGGGAACGTCAATTAACCTAACCTACATGTCTTTGGACTGTGGGAGGAAACCGGAGTAGCCGGAGGAAACCCACCAAGCACGCGGAGAACATGCAAACCCCATTCACACAGAGACGGGAATCGAACCTGGCCGGGAATCAAACCCGGACCCTGGAGGTGCAAGTCGACAGTGCTTATAATACATGACCTTTAAATGTATTTATAAATTAACAGAATGTATAAAATTACTCTTCATCTTCTATAACATTTATTCCTGTGCAGAGTCACGGGGGGCCTGGAGCCTGGAGACTTAGGGCACTAGGTGGGGTACAACTTGGGCCAATCCATCACAGGGCTATGAAATTTGAGGACGCCAATTAACCTAATCTGCATGTCTCTGGTCTGTGGGATGAAACCACAGCACTCAGAGGAAGCCCACCAAGCACGGAGAGAACATGCAAACTCCACACACACAGACCCTGAAGAGGGATTGAACTGTGAAGGTGCAAGGCCACAAGTTCTAACCATTGCTGCCAAAATAACTTTAATTTAATGAAAAACTTTAAAATGTTAGCGAATTGCTGTGGCATAACAGAATAAAACCCTTTCTGTTAAACTCTATAATATCTCTATAATGGCATGAAATATCATGCTTTAATTTATTATACAATAAGTATAAGAATGCACAACCGTCCCAGAAAGCCATGCTGGGGGGAAACTGCAGTTTTAATCCTGTTTGATCTTTAATATGTTTTAATATGTTTGGCCTGAGCAGAGCCTGTTAAGTTTCAGAATTGTGATTTTTCTCTCACACACTTGGCAACTCTGGTGCTGAAATATCCGACACTTCTCACTTTTATAACACACACCCTTTATAGAGTGGCGCGTCTAAATGACCACTTACCTCAGTGGAAAAAGCTACATGCTGCTTTGACGAACCCAATCTTTGACTTTTTGCAACAATTTCATACTGACAGAGTTTTCCGATCGTCATTCCTTTAGGAATAAACCTACGAAAAAAAGTCGTCTGTTTTGCTCACGTAGACGTTATGCATATAGGAGTGAGATTCAGACAGAAAACAAAACACGAGCTGACAAGCTGAATGAATGAATGAATGAATGAATGCACGAAAAGAAAAGAAAAACCTGCAGGAAACGTGCAGCATGTTCTACAGAATGAAATAATGAAAACATGAATGTGAAAAAAGGACATGAGGATAATAAACAGCGCTTTGGTTCCTGGTATCAAAGCAGCTTTGTGTGCAGCCTCTGATCCACAGCTGAAAGTCATCTTCATATCCAGAACTTCCTTTCTGTGCTTCCTCTGCATCTCTCCAGGACACCAGAGCTCTGATTTCACTCCTCTGTGCTTACATCAACAGGCAAGAGGGGGAATAAAGCATGAGCAAAATACCCTTCATACTTGCTTTCATGTTCAAGTCAGTTAATCATTCTGTCCTGACGGAGATTCACGCCTCCTCCAGACGCTGAGCGAGTCCGTGTTCAAACCAGTGAATCCTTCTGTCATAAACAACATTTTTCTTGCATTCAGTAAGTCAGAATTTCACTGACTCACTCATTCATTCTCTATAGTGCTTATCCTGTACAGGGGTGCCAGTACCAGGTAACTCGGGGCACGAGGCTGGGTACACCAACTCATCACGGGGCACACACACATAAACACACTCGCTCACACTCTACACGCAGTTTGTAAACACCAGTTAGTCTATCATTCATATATTTGGACTGTAGGAGGAAGCCGGTGTACCCGGAGGAAACCAGCCAAGCACGTGGAGAACAGGTGAGGCAGGAATCGATCCCTCCACCTCCACCGCTAACCAGTACAACACCGATACGAAATGTCAATCGGAATTTGAAATCGGAAATCAGAATCCAGCGAATAACTGAATGATTCAGTGAATCTTGTCAAAAAATTCATTCATTCACATTTAGTCAATCAGTGTTTAAATTAATGAATCTTTCTATAATGAATAAGATTCTCTGCATGTGTCTTCCCGAGTTTAGCTCTTCTTGTATTCTATGAATCAGTCTTTGAATCATTTGATATTTTTCTCTTGAGCCAGTGTCTAAATCAGCGAATCTTTTGTCACAAAAGAATTTCGTATTAGTGAATCATCATTAGAATCTGTGACTGATGCTGGTGGTGTCGTGGTGAAGTGGTTGGCATTGTTGATTCAGTTGATGGTTCGATTCCCGCCTCAGGTTCTGTGTGTGCGTGTGGAGTTTACATGTTCTCCCCGTGCTTGGTGGTTTTCCTCCGGGTTCTCACAGTCCAAAGACATACAGATTAGGCTGATTGGCGTTATATACAGTACAGGTCAAAAGTTTGGACACACCTTCACTCATTCAATGTTTTCTTTATTTTCATGACCATTTGGTAGATTCTCACTGAAGGCATCAAAACTATGAATGAACACATGTGGAGTTATGTACTTAACAAAAAAAAAGGTGAAATAACTGAAAACATGTTTTATATTCTAGTTTCTTCAAAATAGCCCCCCTTTGCTCTGATTACTG
>JAQMYL010000015.1:925569-936339 GCA_030014365.1 Clarias pachynema | reverse complement strand
GTGTGTGTGTGTGTGTGTGTGTGTGTGTGTGTGAGTGTGTGTGAGTGTGTGTGTGTGTGTGTGTGTGTGTGTGTGTGCTGATTTATTTACCAGTTTATTCATTACACTTTATCTCTCAGTGCTGATAAATTCTCAAATCATTGCACTGCATTAACTTCCTGTCCTTTAGTAACATTATAAACAGAACATCCACAGGGTCGTGTACAACAAACTGGACAAAACTGAAAACAAAGAATAAACATTGAATAGTTCTATAGTGCTGAAGTTTAACAGATACTTTAACATTAATTTAAGCAAATAAATCCATCAAGGAGCTTCTGTAGTCCAACTGGGGACCGTAGAGGCCGAGGGGGCTGTTGTTCTTATTCCCATTTTGTATGACTGAGGACCTCCATCACACACCCGGGACAATCTGGGGACAAATTGCATCAACCTAATCTGCATGTCTTTGGACTGTGGAAGGAAACTGGAGAACTAGGAGGAAACCCCACCAGGCACAGGGACCTGAGGTGGGACTGGAACCCCTGACCCCGGCGTGCTGGCAAGAAAACCTGCACAATTGTGATTAAAATCACAGCAATCTTTCAAACCATGAGAACTTCTCATGTGTCTCTTCTTAAGTAACACACTTTTTCTGACTCAAATGTCATAACGAGCCGCAGTCACATGACCTCTCAGACACATTCAGGGGAAAAAGATTATCTATTAAACTCTAGTGTTTTTTGTTTGTTTGTTTTTTTTGTGTTTTTCTAAACAATAATTTTGAGGGATTTTGTCGTGATGTTTTAAAAAATAATTTCATTTTCATAGTTTGATCGTTTAGCCGTTAAACTGATTATACTTTATGCTTATGGTCACATTTACAGGTAAAGTATAGACTAGAAAGTTAGACTACAGATGATCCTAGATGGATGGGTGGAGTCTTTTACTGCTAACTGAGTATAAACAAAAATTTGGCACATCGGTGTACAGGCGGCACACACACACACACACAAACACACACACACAAACACACACACATACACACACACACAGAGTTTTCCAGGTAATTATACACCTGTGCAGTAACTAATTAAACCGTGCAAACACCTGAGCAATGGGTGCACTTATTTTCGCTCCTGTTTCTCTGTAACATTTAAGACTTTGTGTTTGTAGATACACACAGGAGCTGTAATGAGAGCGTACTGTAGTGTTTAGTGTGTACACCTGACAGGTACAGCCGTGTGAGTGTGTGTGTGTGTGTGTGTGTGTGTGAGACCTTCACTGGTTTGTGTTTGAGGTCCAAACCTGCAGATCCAGTTTTTCAGAGCCTCTATATTCTGAGCAGAAACACTTCACATAGCGGTCGAGTCATCAATCTTTAACGATCTGACTTTCACACACACACACACACACACACAGGTCAGATGTAGAGCGTGCTGTGAGAGCGGGTCACAGTGGAATGGGACTGAGAGATGGCGCACTACATACAGGTGAGTCCTCAATCTGCTTAACGATACACTTATTATTATTATTATTATTATTAGTGATTCATTAGAGATCATTAATTCTCCTAACTGTGTTTGTGTTTCAGCCACAGGGGGCGTCACTGAGCGACGTGAATCTCGGAGCATCAGCAAATCCTCAGTGAGTTTTATTTGTGCTTATTAAATGTGGATTAGAGCTCAGACTAAACGCATATATAACTGATCAAAACATCAAAACACAGAGAACACAGAATAGTTTCAACATGTAAAGACACACACACACACACACACACACACACACACCCTTACATTAATACTGCCAGTTAGTTGAAAGTGTTAAGTGTTGAGTTTGGGCTGGATGATGATGAAGATGTGATGAAGATGTGATGAAGATGATGATGAAGATGTGATGAAGACACTTTGGACAGCATCTGATAGAAACACGTTCACGTTTTTCTTTGTTCGTGACAACTTTCATTAAAAGGAAGAATTAAATGAAGTGAAGTTGACGGTGACATCAGCATGGTGATCTATTCGCCACATGTCGCTCTCCTGATGTTCTGTAGATCACGAGTATCGAGTTTCTCTTCTTCTTAATATTAAAACACTCGCAGTACCGTTTAGCAATATTTTTATTCTTTTAGTGTTTTTTCTGTTTTGTAAACATTAACATATTGCTAAAAAAATGTACATTAACACAATCTGTTGCTGAAAGTTTCTTAAAACAGTTTATCTTATGCTCGATCTTAATGATGCTATTATAAAATTATATTTCTGATTCAGTAAAGATGATTCTACTATGCTGACTATTAAATTATTAAAACCAACAAATAGATCGATAAAAGACAAACATTTAACACAATCTCTTGCTTTCGATAATGTGCTGTTGACATTTTCTCAACAAAACTTTTTAAGAACGTTAGATCGCCGTGTGCAGTGAAGAAATGTCCTGAAGTCGACTATTTAAAAAAACAATATTTCTGGTCGATTAATTAGTCCAACTTTAACCCTGAAAGACTTTTATGCTAAAGTAATTAAGCTCCGAGGGTGTTAATTTATAATCAGACTTTCTGGAGCGAATCGTCTCTCCACCTCATCATCCTGTTGTTTTATTAATTTTATAAAGCGACCTCGAGTCTGAGTTTGTGTACATCAGTGTAATTTGTTCATTTCTTTATGACGTCAATCACTGATTATTAAAACTCTATTACATTTGTTAATCCTCTGCTTGTTTTCAGCGCTAAACCCACTGACTTTGACTTTCTGGCTGTAATTGGAAAGGGGACGTTTGGCAAAGTAAGAATTCCTCAGCGGCCCGGAGAAATGATTAACTTTTAAACAGTGACTCAGCTGAACCTTGTTTATTTCTCTCTTATCTTTGGCTTTTACTGTAGATTTAATCTATTATACATTGTTTTGTTTTTTTCAAAAAAGCAGTTTAAGCAACATTATTGAAATGATTCTTCTTCTTGTTTTAATCTCAGGTGCTTCTGGCTAAACTCAAAGCCGATGGGAAATTTTATGCGGTGAAGGTTCTGCAGAAGAAAGTCATTTTAAAGAAAAAGGAGGTTTGTGTTGTGAGTTTGTTGTTGATTATTTGTCGTCGTTCGGTCGACCAGGATCACCGTCTCACTTGAGAACGGAAAAACTAAACGAGCCATGACTTTTTTTTTTTTCAGTCTAATCTTATCTTAATCTGTTGTTTGTACCATCATTTATAGCCTTCACACGTTGGGCACAAACCGAATACGTGCGTGAAACAAAGAACTAAAAAAAAATCTCCTGTTTAGTCTCAAGTAAGAAAGAAGAAAAATGTAAATAAATCTGATAAATGAACGCAGAGCTGTTGAATATGGGATCGTGCTGGAAAGCGTTGATTAATTCTCTATAACAGCAGCTCTGACGGTAGTGCAGGTTTTAATCAATGCTCTCGTTATAATACAGTATTGTTTCCATAGCAACAGCTCATTCCCAGGATGTGGAGAAACGTGTTAACATCAAGTCCTCTGTTAGGAGAAAAGTGTTTATGTAAAATGTATAGAAGGAGTCTCCAGTGCCAGAGAGGAAGTTGTAAAGTTTCCTGCAACTTTTTTTTATTCAGGTAAAAAAAAAAAATTCTTAGTAACATCATGATGAGCTGTTCGCTTTTTATTTTTTGTTGTTGTTGTTCTATTAATTATAAAAGAGAAAGAAACAGAGGCCACGAGGTAGCGAGAGTTTATAGCCGCCAAGATATCAGTGAGGTCAGGAAACTAACAAACACAGCAATAAATGTAAACAGATAAAAATATGACGTGTCATTCTTTTATTTATAAATAAATAAATAAATAATAGTACTTGTTAGGGTGAAGGAGGAATAAAAAAAATAATTTGTCATTCTACGTTTTTTTTTTTTTTTTTTTTACTATAACAGGACCATATACAGTGTGTTCTACCCTAATTAAGGGGCACATATTTATGCAAGCTTTCCTTTGCTTTTTATTGTCTTTCTATTGTGTATAGACCAGGGTTTAGCCGAGTCAATACATCTCTTCTTCATCTTCATCTTCATCTTCTTTGTTGTCTAACGGTGGTTGGACTCCAGTAGGTTCCCATTACGGCCAGCTGTAGGTCTCTCTCTCCCTCTCTCTCTCCCTCTCTCTCCCTCTCTCTCTCTCTCTCTGTCTCTCTCGCTCTCTCTCTCTCTCCCTCTCTCTCTCGCTCTCTCTCGATCGCTCTCTCTCTCTCTCTCTCTCGCTCTCTCTCTCTCTCTCCCTCTCTCTCTCTCTCTCTCCCTCCCTCTCTCTGTCTCTGTCTCTGTCTCTCTCTCTCTCTCTCCATCGTCCTCCCGGAATATTAAAGCCGATTTTCCAGACCAGCCTTCCATAAAAAAAAAAACACAACACTTCCTCCCCTGATCTTATCTTGCCTTATTCTGTGTCTGGAACTCTTCGTCTGCTTTTATCTGGCACATTCACACACACACACACACACACACACACACACTATCTTCTTTACACGTTTCCCTCTTAGCACCGCTCTGTGCCTTTGGTTGGACTCCTGTAAGTTGGATCAGCGCCACCTATAGGTCTCACTCTTCCTCAACTTCCCTGTCCTTAAAAGCCGCCTTTCCAGTCCAACCTTCTTCAAAAAAAGCCATCATCAGTGACTCCCTGTTCCCCCTGTTCCCCTCTGACTTTTAGGTCTGAGAATGGTGTTAACTTTTGAAAGAAATAAAAGTAGAATATGGAAATCAAATCTGGAACCTGTAAAGATAAAGCACACACTTGAGCAAACTCAGGACAAAGATTAAAAAGATCAGGTCGTTGAATTTCGATCCTAAACCTCCTGTGTGTCTTCCAGCAAAAGAACATAATGGCTGAGAGGAACGTTCTGCTGAAGAGCCTGAAACACCCCTTCCTCGTCGGCCTTCATTACTCCTTCCAGACCGCAGAGAAGCTTTATTTCGTCCTCGACTACGTTAACGGAGGAGAGGTAGAACCTGAACACTTATTATTATTATTATTATTATTGTTATGAAACGTGTCCTTATTCTAGGACATGTTTTGGAAACAAAGTTGAGATGCAGACAGATAAACCCTCTGGCTAATAAACTAATCCGAGCTCGCGGTATGCACGTTACATTTTTTTTCCAGTTATTCTTCCACCTTCAGAGAGAGCGGTGTTTCTCAGAACCGCGAGCACGTTTCTACGCGGCGGAGGTGGCGAGTGCCATCGGCTACCTGCACTCCCTCAACATCGTCTACAGGTCAGCGCCCGCGACATTTCCTCTTTAGCTTAGCTGTTTCTCAGATACGATACGATCTCGCTCATCGCTCAGCTGAACGTCTTTGCTGATTTTCAGGGATCTGAAGCCGGAGAACATTCTGTTAGATGCACAGGTACGGAATCTGTTCATCTCAGACTCAGAATGTTCTACAGTCTGTTTAGATCAACTTTTTAATTAAAAGAAAATTTAATTTTTTTATAACGCATTAATCTTGCTTTTTTCATGGATAGAAAAGACTGTAATAAATATTACATAACTGTAAATAAGAGTCTCTCTCTCTTTCTTATTCCTGAGGGTCACGTGGTGCTGACTGACTTTGGGCTGTGTAAAGAAGGACTGGAACCAGAAGCCACCACAAGCACCTTCTGTGGAACACCGGAGGTGAGCAGCACGTGGGGAAGAAAACAGAAATAAAATTCACTTCTAACTCATACAGTAGTTTCAGCTTCTTCTTGTTTTTGCCTCCATAATCATGACAGAATTTCCTCTTTTCTCTTTTTAGTATCTCGCCCCTGAGGTTCTCCGGAAGGAGCCGTACGACCGCACGGTGGACTGGTGGTGCCTCGGCGCTGTGCTCTACGAGATGCTCTTCAGCCTCGTGAGTCCCACCATGTGAACATCTGTAATTCCTGATAACTGTACAGAACTTAAACATAACTGCAATTTAACAATCTACATCACACACACACACACGCAGCCCCCGTTCTACCGCCGTGATGTGGCAGAGATGTACGACGCCATCTTGCACAAGCCACTGCAGATACCTCCTGGGAAATCGGACGCGGTGTGTGACCTGCTGCACGGACTCCTCCAGAAAGACCCGCATCGCCGGTTAGGGGCCATCGCCGACTTTGTGAGTGAACGCTGATCTAAAGTCAGAAGTGTATTACACAAACACAGCAAAGGCTTGGAGGAAACTGAGTGTCTGCTTGTTTTTTTTTTTTTTCTTTTCTGAGCGAATCCTTTGTTGAAATCCCCCCTGCTGAGAAACTGCTCCTGAATTTAAATGGGCTTAAAAAGGGGAATTTAAAGTCGGTTTAAAGTCCCTGCGTTCTGATTGGCTGGAAAAATACACTTCCTCAAAGGGGCGGTTTTTACAGGCGGTTCATTTAAAACCACAGAGACAGTACTTATGGTGTGTTTGAGCTGGAACACTAACAGACATGTTTTAAGATCATGTTTTAAGACTTATATACATAAACTGAATAAGTACAGGACGTCCCCAACATACGAGCGAGTTTTGTTCCGAGAGCTTGTTCATAAGTCCAGTTTGTTTGTAAGTCCAACAAACATTATCTAGGTACTAGGATACGAACACAATCAGCTACACACAGTGTCGTGTACAGTATATTGTACATTATATCTACATACACATATCTTATACGCTGCATCGCCGCTGTGACAAGCTGTTTTTGATTGAACACGCGCGAACGCAGGTTTGTATCTTCGAAAATTTGTAACTCAAATGTTTGTATTTATGTAGCGGAGTTACTGTGTAATACTGTATGAACTACTGACCATTCAAAAAAAACTTCAAAGGTGTTTGTAAGTTGTTTGTGATCACATTGATTAATTGTGATCGCAGGAATGTTTAGAGCTTAATTCCATGAATAAGATTCTATTTGTTTACACGGGTTACAATCAGCTAAACGTGATTTAAAATGTGATTTCGACATTTGCTTGTTTTTTTTGTTTGTTTTATAACTATTAAACAGAAGTGCTTTATATCTGTCGTATTGTTTCGGTTTTCAGCTGGAGATTAAAACTCACATGTTCTTCAGGCCGATTAATTGGGACGATCTCTACCACAAGCGTCTCGCTCCACCGTACAGCCCTAATGTGGTAGGTGTGGCTTTATATACTGTACGCGGATTTAACAAGATCATTTCTATCATTGTCTTTATTTACTTATTCATTTATTTTGTATAAAGACTAAAACCTTTGATGTCTTTAACAATTGGTGGTTTGTAACTGCATTCCTGTGTTTTAATATTTATTAAAATTAATCTGTATGATTATTATTTTTAAAATTATTTATTTCCATCAAAAGAAAAAAAACACACAATGGAATCATCAATCGCAAGTTTTCATTAGTATTAGAAATGTAAAGTCCACGATGATGCTGTTGTCGTCGCTCTAATTCGTCCAGGCGAAACGATGATTAATGTTGATCATTTAGTTTAATTAGTTTGAGGTTTGTTTCACAAAGCCTGCGTGTTTCTGTAAAGTTAGTACAAGTACAAAGCTGTAGAGTCGTCACGATGGCTGCAGCAGTAAAAGCAGCGTTTCTCCCGGAGCTGACCGTTCTCCGTGTTCCTTCATTTCCCCAGAGAGGCCCGGCTGACCTCCAGAACATCGACCCAGAGTTCACCAGAGAGATGGTTCCCAACTCTGTGGGCCGAACCCCGGAGCTGAGCACCAGCCTGGCCACCAGCAGCTCCAATGCCTTCAGCGGTTTCTCCTACGTGTCCAGTGAGAACAGCTTCCTCTGATCGGAGTCGAGGTTCTCAGACTCACTCGAGTTTTAATCTTCATCATCAGTTCTGCTGAGTAAAAAAAACAAAACAAAAAAACAAACAAAAAAACACCCAGCATCTAAACAGAGCGACTCTTTTGTTTTCCTTCTTCTCCCGGATGTTCCAGACGACCTGCGAGACTTTATTTTAAATCTTTGGACAGATTATCTCTCCGCACTGACTGCAGTTTCCGACCCGCTGCTCCGGTCGAGTCTCAGAGCAAGAAACATGAAACACCAGCAGTGAGAAAGTGCTAAGAAGGAGAGGCGATGAGAACGTACGCAGTGTAACCGCTTTTTCTTTATATATACAAATGCTTTAGATATGTTTATATTCACATTGAGGATTATACACTGTGAAATGCTTAAGCTGAATTAATGAAAATAAAAGTTCTTGCTGCAAAATTGGAGATGAACTGC
This sequence comes from Clarias pachynema, assembly GCA_030014365.1. Lineage (NCBI taxonomy): Eukaryota > Metazoa > Chordata > Actinopteri > Siluriformes > Clariidae > Clarias > Clarias pachynema. The sequence goes on along the minus strand of JAQMYL010000015.1, from coordinate 928,169 downwards.
AATAAAAATGTCACGTCCTGTTTTTTGAATCTCTTAACTGTGAACTTCAGCGCTGTGTGTTTCTGATTACAGCCAGTTCTCCGGTTCTGGGTTCAATATTGAATAGTTTAATAAATATGATTCTAGAAGAGGACACTCGGTATAAACAGTGTCTACATTTAATTACTGTAATCAGTGGGAAAATCAGACTGCTTTTAACTATAGCGCTTTTGTCAAGTTTTTTTTATTTTTTTTGTTAAGTAGGCTATATGATTAATAACGATGATTGTGTTGTTAATGAGATCGGTGTTTTAAAGAACACTGTACTGATGTGAGCAAAATATTAAAAAGTGTTGTTGCTTAACAGCATCTGTCTGGTCTTGTGTTTGCTTTCATTATACAGTACATTTGTATTTAAAGTATGTGAGGAGAGAATATAAATCATCTGCCTCTTTCAATTAAGAACCAATTAACTTACCGTTTCCTTTTGTTCAATATTTTTTTACATAAAGAAACTGAGCAACTGAACCTGGAGACATTTACACCCGTACATAAAGATCCATCACCTCCGTCCCCTGTGTCCTGTCTCAGCGCCGGCTCCTCCGCATCGCTACATCTTATAACTCAAATACAAACAACAATCAGAAACACAAAAACATTTTAACTTCCACACAACAAGCCATCCATTACACTCCCTGTTCTTTCTTTCTCATTTCCTTATATGGTCAACGTTTCCTGTTCTCACTTCCCGTTTACCATAACAGTTAACTTGTCCTCAGTTGTTGTTTATTTATAATTACTGCTATTTGCTTTGCCAGGTCAAGTTAGGTTCAGTTGGGTAAAAATGAACGTGTGTCACCAAACCTCAGTCCAGTTCACACATAAAAGCTCTAAGTGCTGCCAGATCAGTGTACAGGATCTCTCCACTCTTATAGAAGAAATAATAACAAGAACAATCATAGATTCTTATTTAATACACAACAGAAATCTCCACATCAATAACATACAGTAGTGAGAACTTCATGAACTTTTTCAATAACAAAATCGTAAACATTAGGCAAAAAAATCAGGCTTTGAAACCAGACAATTTTATAAACATTGATACAGATGATAAACCAACCAAATCAGATCAGAACCTAGAATATTTCACTCCCCTTCAAGAGGCTGAACTCATCTCACTCATCTCTTCTGCAAAATCATCAGCCTGTGTATTAGATCCTACAGTATACCAACACTTTTTATCAAACAAATAATATAAGGAATAACAGAACCTATTAAATAAAAATGGAATTCTTAGGTGTAATTCTAGATGTAAACAGTTTGGTGATCAGGTGTTTACTGTAGTTATGGAAACTATGGAATCTGTTACCATTTGAAATTCGATCTGTTGCGGATCCGGACTCTTTTAAGAACTGGAAACAAAATATAAAACAGAATATTAAGAATATAGATGAGCATAGGACAAAACAGAACATTAAGGGGAAAAAAAGAAAAAAAAAGCTTAAGAGAATATCATAAATAAAAGAAACACATTATCTAACTGCTGTAAACTAAAAGTCAGTGTAAATAAGTAAATTTTTATTTGGATTCAATTTTCTTGATTTATATTGATTTCTTTTTTTATTGTTTGTCTTCTTTATTTGTTATGTAAAGCTCTTTGGTCAACTCAAAGTTGTTAATAAGTGACATATAAATAAATTATTGATTGCTTGAGCTTATTGCAGGTTTTGACACCACTGATGATGGCGTCCGTCATCACCCACATGAGGATGAGTTCCCTGTTGAGTCTCGTTCCTCTCGAGGTTTCGCCCTCGGCTTGATCATCAGGAACAATCTGATCAGTTTATACACATTTCCTCACACTTTTCAAACTCATTTCTATATTATTTTTAATTCTGTAAAGCTGCTTTGAAAAAAGCACTATATAAATAAAACTGAATTGAATTGCATAAATACAATCATGTCATTATATTTCTAATATTTAGAATTTTCAACTCAAACATACATGCTTTAGATGAACATCTGCTTTTACATCAGCCACAGCCCCCATGGGGGACACGAGGACAGGGGACTTTTCCAATCACAGCCTGCAGTTGTTATATTGTTTTGGTATTTGTGCTTAGAAATGCGTATTGTACAGTATAAACTTTTAATTTCATAAAACTGTACAACTATCAGCAGGTAGACCCGGATCAGGACGTCCCTGGATTTTAACACACGGTCACAACCAATAATAAGACGCTAACACTTTCTCTGTGCTTTACAAAAGATTAAGACACCGCACCAGTTTAAACTCTAAAGACCCGACTCTGTTTCTTAACTCGTTCACTTTTGAAACGTTGATGTGTTTCAGCCGCTTGTGCAAGTAGTGGAACATTTCTCAGCTCTGCTGGTAGTCGTGTCAGTCAGGGGACCAACGGAGTGTGTGAAAGGGGACAGAGTCAAAAATCATGAGGGCACGAGGCTAAGAAAGGACGAGAGGGACGACAGCGACGGCTGAGAGAACGTTTAAGTCTGTGATAAAAATCAGGGCCCGTATTCACGAAGCTTCTTAAGCCTAAAAGTTGCTCCTAGTGACGAAATTCTAAGAAAATTCTTAGAATTATGACATTTTCTTAGAA
>JAQMYL010000015.1:869813-883933 GCA_030014365.1 Clarias pachynema | reverse complement strand
CAATTATTGTTAAAAAAACAAACAAATGTTGGTATTGTTTTATATATAATTATAAGCAAAACATCAAATTAAAGAAGCGTCTAGCTTTTATCCGATTAATCGATTAATTGAAAAAATAATCGCCCAACTAACCGATTATCAAAATAATCGTTAGTTGCAGCCCTACGTCACACCATCATAAGTCGTCACACCCTCACGGGGCGCGATGCGGTAAATCTGAGCATTTTCACTAAAAACGTCTCTCGCATACAGTAATGACGACAAGAAACGCTTTAATTTTAACAAAAAGAAGGAAGAGAAGATGACAGCAGGGCGAGTTCTGTCTGTCTGGGAATGAAAGGATCAGACCGATGGAAAAGTGTGTGTGTGTGTGTGTGTGTGTGTGTGTGTGTGTGTGTGTGTGTGTGAGAGAGAGAGAGTGAAGGAAGAGAACGCTGCCCTCCTCGTTAACTCAGCTGGATCCTGTTACACCAGCAGACTCTGAGCCTCGACGACGCCCCCCCCTCCCCCCCCCACTGCGTTTGATCGCTAATGAAGGGAAACACGAGAGGGTGGAAGCGGCGCTCTCCTCCATCTTTACGCGTTCACTTCACCGCTCGCCGCGTTCCTCCTCCCTCTCATACAGGAGGACGAGCAATTATGTTTAAAAATTTTTTTTTTTTTTAAAACACTCCCCGCTCCTCTCCCTCTCACTGTCTGTCTGTCTGTCTGTCTCTTCCTCGCTCGCTCACTGCCTCGTCTCGTCCCTTCCCCCATTCCATCTCTCTATCTTTTTCTAGCACTTTCCTCGTCTATTTTCCTCCATGCTGAGCTGCACGCATCCCTGCCTCTGAGAGAGAGAGAGAGAGAGAGAGAGAGAGAGAGACGGGCGTTCCTGTTCAAAGCTCCTCCTTTCCATCTCGGGGTCAAAAGTTTACCGTGGTTTTAATTTCACCTTTCCTCAGCCAATCAGAGCGCGGCAGCGGCGGCGGCGGCTGCTGGCGAACTTTTGCACGCTCGCGAATTAGATGACAGCGATCCGTTTCGTCTGGGTTTTTTCTCGCCCCCCCCTTCTTCTTCTTCTTCTTCTCGTCTTCTTTCTTCTCTCTCCTCCTCCTCCTTCCCCTTTCTGTCTTTATTGCTCTTTCTGTCTTTTTATTCTAAAACACCCCGCTGCACATTTCCAGCCCCCCCTCTTTCTTTATTCCCTCCCTGTTACTCGTCTGCACAGAAATATCTTTTTTTGTTTTTTTTTATTTGTACTTGCATTCTTTATTTATTTTAGGCATCAGTAAATGAGACAAAAGACAGAAACAGTGAAAAGAGCTGATGGAGAAGGGGGAGCAAAAAAAGAAGGAAAAAAAAACAACACACACTAACCGGGGGTTTGGGGGGGCGAACGAACAATCCCCCTGAGGGAGGCGCCGCACGCTCTCTCAACGCTCTCAATCTGCATCTCCTCCTCGTTATTTATGAAAAATGTGCGGCGAACACAATCCCGGCCATTAATCAATATGTTTCTGCTCTCCAGCCTCCTGTGTGCTCATGTATAAACAGCTCGAAATTAGGGGCGGGGTTAATTAATCATCAATTACACGGAAATCATCAGCACCGCCATGGAAACGGCAAGAGGGACAGAGAGAGGGGAAGCGTGATGAATGTGAGGTCACCTCACTGACGCCGTCTCCACGCTTACGGGAGTAAACCTCCATGACATGCTCCGCCCCCTTCCGGATACAACGGGATCCTGATTCGGTTTCATTCTGGTGTGAACGCAGGGGTTTTTTTGTTGTTTGTTTGTTTGTTTTTTTAAACTGTGATCCTGCGTCAAGTGTCAGGTTAGAATTACAGACAAATCGCTTCAACAACCGGGAAAAAAAAAAAAAACTTAAACACAGTAGCTTCAGTTGTTGGATTTGATTGGTCGAGATGTGTTTGTATATTAATCCATAAAACTATAAAACACTTGATAAACTTCTCATCTGTGATTCTCTCAGATACTCAAGATACTATACATAAAGATCCTCAACCTTACAGAATGTGATTTCTTTGTATTAATAAGTTAGACAGAGAGTTCTGCTGTACAGAAAGACACACAGACATGGACGTGGACTTCAACCTCAAATAATAATAATAATAATAATAATAATAATAATAATATCACTGATTATATTAAAGATCAGCAGATTATTTTCTCTTTCTACAAACTAGAACAAAATTTAAAAAAAACCTTTTATGTTCCGGATTTGAAACAAATATCACACTAATCATCTGTTTGTCTGTCACGTTGCTTAGCAACCAAAGCTAACCCTTAACATTCTACATGGCACTGATTGTGAGCATTAATTAATAATTAACTCTTTACTCACGCGGCTAATTGTTTTAACTCTAACGCGACTGTGTTATTAAACATGATCAGGTCAATAACAGGATATTCAGTGCGTTCGTGCTTAATTAGCTAGCTAGTTCTACATTATTAAATAAAGTTAGCCAACAAGCTACCAAATACACAAACACATAAATAACCCGGATAATAAATTATGTTGTTTATTTATGTTGTTTATTTATGTTCAAGTGAACACACATGTAATATTCCTGCAACATCGTGGAAGAGAAACTCCAGAGATTTTATTTCTCTCTTTGCTTGATGATGATGATAACGTTTACAAAACACAAAAAGAGAAGAAAAATCTGTGTGTTTGTAAAACGAAGCAGGCGGTTTGAGAGCCTGAGGGTTTGACGAGTGACCGCGATGAGCTCCGCGCGCCCTGACACACTTCACCATGCAAATTCCACAGCTGCGGAAATGCTAACTCCATGCTAACTTCCCCTCAAACGCCAGACACTTTGCATGAACAGAAGTGGCTCCTAAACACGTATGAAGAAACCGCCGGAGTCCGAGCCGAGCCTGCACGCTCTCAGAGACGGAGCGGACGCTTTACGTAAACCCGTTTCTACGTGTGAGAGCGTAACTAGCCGCGGCGGTGTCTTCCCTGAGCCTCGAGGCTAACGGGAGAGATCTGAGAGCAGGTCCAGCGGTCGAGGTGGACGCCGCATCAGAAGCTTCACTTCAAAGCCTCCACAGATGGAAAGGCCAGAACACACCGGCGCCCCCTGTCTGAATTATTCATGAGTTTAAGCTCTTCTTCAGCAGACATCGGTCCAGCGTTGGAGAGGAGCAACACCTCGTCCCTGCTTTTCTCTCGGAACCTATTGTTGATAAATCGCTTCTTTAAGACCCGACTTACAGAGAACCATCACCATCAACAAGTTTCCCCTGAAGACTTAAAGGTAAAGTTTAATCATCTTGTGTAACAGGTCTGAGCCTCATTCCTGAGTGAAAAAGTTTTATGTACAAAAATTGTACGTTCACTCACACGGACTCTTTTTGTACCCGCTCTGTGCTCACACGGGTTGCCAGATTACACTGATAAAATCTCACCTAGGCGGCGCTGAAACCCCTGAGAACGGCCCAAAACTGAACTTCAGTACCAGAACCCGAGTCAGCTTCATTAAACATAAAGTCTGTTTCACTAAATCCACCTCAAAGTCTTATTACAGAAACACGTTTATTCAACACAAGATGAAAAAGGGAGAGATTTTTTCTCTGAATTGTTTCTGCTCGTTTGAAAAGAATGATCCGATCCATGGCTTAAACCCAGAGCTGTTCAGATCCGAGTCTCAAGTCCTGATCCAATCTGTGCTTCAAACCTCGATCCTATCCAACGCAAATGCAAGACTCAAACCCCATCCGATCGCCTGTTCAAACCTCAGAGTCGATCCGATCTCATCCATAACTCAAACTCTATCTGATCAGAACACAAACCCGCTCTCATCCGTCTGATCCGTTGATCAAAACCAAATCCGATCCGATCCAGGCTCAAACCCTGATCCAATTTTCGACTTGAACTCTGACCCCCCCAAAAAACAAACACAATCTGATCCATGAGTTTTGTGATCTGTTGCCTCCTGATTTCACATTAACAAAAAATAAGAATCTCAGACAGAAAGTCAGGAAGCAGCATCAGGAAACTACAGCTTGTGGGTGTGACCTGCCGTGTCAGGGGGCGGGGCTCGGGTCAGTCTGTCAGTCATTCTGTTATTTCCTGTTGATTGGATCGTGCTGATTTGGTTTGGTGTGTTACAGAGAGATCTCGAGATGTTAAAGCTCCTCAGGTCAGTGTGTGTGTGTGTGTGTGTGTGTGTGTGTGTGTGTGTGTGTGTGTGTGTGTGTGTGTGTGTGGTCCCGGAGAGAGACTGCTTTGGACCGTGATCACGACTGCAGCTTCACAAACCGTCGCATCAACAGCTCTGATATCAGCAGGGTTTAGAGTTTCATCCTTAAACAGCAGCATGCAGGATCAGACACGACGCCGCGACGCTCCAGACGACGTCTCTGAGGAGGACTGAGCAGCCCAACGTCTCTTTATTCTTCATGTACCTGCATGTAGAGTTAGGGGAGAGTGCATTCTCCACGGCCCATTTCTCGCGGCTCTAATGAGGCCTGACGGTTCTGACGCGCTGTAGACATGACAAAAAGCCAGCGCGCCTCCATTTTAGGGAAAAAAAAAAATAATAAAATAGAAACAACAACAACCCACCTCACAACATGGACATTTCCACTACTCTGGAATTTTCCACTGCAAACCAGCGGTCACGCTACGAGCTAAATATTTCACCCTGATTATTAATGAGCTGCTGAGAGCCGCGTTCCGATCGGTCGGAATCCAGCTGCCGCACATCGTTTCCATAGTAACGACAATCCCGACGGTGAGGGACGTGAACCGCGGAGACGCCGCATGAACGGATTTACGCTCCTGATGCGGTGAGAAGATGTTAAACGTTTATGGAAGGAGTCTCCAGTACCAGCTAGATTTAAGGAGGGGTTTTACACGCCTTGTTGCTACGTGTTTTTTCCCGCCATTTTCTTAATGTTATGAGAGAATAAAGAGGCCAGGTGAGGCTGAGCTAATGTTGTTTATGCTTCATAATAAACAGGAAAATAAATCGGCGTGCATTTTGCAGAAGATGTGACACGTTTAAATCGGAAAATTTAAGCTACACACGGCTCAGGGGGACGGAGAAGACATTCTACCTTGATGGTGTCCGAGCTCTAACTGGGGACTATATGGGAAAATAAAGGGAGTTTTTACTCTCTGAGCTGTGTTCTACTCAAAGTCCCACTTTGACTCGAACGCCACAATCTCAAATCTGTACGGGGGGAAAAAGAAAAAAAAAAGAAATACAGAATGAGAGACTCTCGAGCTCTGTGCTGGAGATCTCTCACTGTGGAACTCCTGCAGTAGTGGTGTGAAAAGTTTCATTCTCTCTCCCTCACACACACACACACACACACACACACAAGCGGTGTCGGGTGTTGCAGGAATCGGAGCGCTCGGTCAGAGCTGAGAGAAAAGTTCACACAGAGTTGAAGTCACATCTGGGAACGTTTTGCCGCTCAGGAGGAGCAGAGACCCGTAAACCGAGCCGGTTCTGATTTTCACCGCGGAAAACGAAACGAAGGCGGCGTGTTCCCGCCGCGCCACCCGACACTCGCCGGAACCTCATCCACACACCGCCGTCTACTGTATTACAGTTCCTCCATCTCCTCCTCCTCTGTTCACAATTATTCACACACACACACACACACACACACACACACACACACACACACACACACTGGACGGTACAGAGAGTCTCAGACATCACTGAGAGTAAGGAGTCTCCAGTGCGAGTCGGAGGTCCAGCTGAGGAGTTTACACTCTGTAACGCCGCTGCTTTATTTCTTTAGAGACGTGTGAGAATTATAAACCTCTAACAGCGTCGTGGAACAAACACTCATTTATTAACTAAAAACAAAACCAACAGAGAACACTCGTCTACTTACACACAGAGCTACGATCCCTCTGTCCACCACCCAGATCCACCAGAGGAAGACAGACGGATGGACAGACAAATTAAGAGGCAGAGGGACAGACAGACAGAGAGAGAGAGACAGATGAGGACGGGGTCCCTGTTGAGTCGGGTCTCAGGGAGTCTTTCCCCCCTCGGCATCATCACCCTCAGTTCATTCATCAGGGACGATCTGATCATTCTGATTCATACACATGTTTCTGGCTTCGTCACATTTCCATAATTTTCTTTTAATTTTGTGAAGCTGCTTTGAGACGATGACCGCTGTTAAAACGCTATAGAAATAAAATGTAATTGAATTGAACAGAGACAGAGAGGGACAGACAGAGACAGAATGAGAGAGACAGAGAGAGAGAGACAGAGACAGCTCAGTGTCTCCATATAACCCCCGAGTGCTGCTCTGAATCCAGAATCACTTCTCCGTCTTTTCTTTCTTCACCTGTCACGTCTTTCTTTCTCCTGGTCTCTCACTTCCTCTTGCTCTCCGCCTCTCTGTCTCCCCATCTCCCTTCCAAGCGTCGTGTGCGTGTGTGTGTGTGTGTGTGTGTGTGTGTGTGTGTGTGTGTAGTGTGCCGCAGGTTCGGAGCGTTTCTGGAACGAACGACCTTGAGCCAGCATGCGGGAGCGCGTTACCATGGCGACGGCGCTTCACACATCCAGGAACAGCTGGATGCAAAGCACTGAGAGAAATGTTTGGCGGGAGTCGCCGCCGCGGTGGAGGAAATAAAATAATCATCTAAAAAAGACGAAAGAAATGAAGACAAGACGAGTCCCGGCTCTTTCTCTGCCTCAAGGACGACGACGCGTCGCGAGGAAATTTTAACAAACGGCTTTGATTTATTAATGGCTCGAATGAAGAGACTTTATTCAGCGACGCAGATGTTAACCGGCTTCATAAAACGTCTTTATTATTATTATTATTATATGATGATATAAAGACAGAAAGACCCAGGACGCAAGTTTAAGATGAACACCGCTCTGCGTTTACACTCGGAGGAATCCGATCCGAGTCAGATTTCTGTACGACGTCCTGACGGTGCAGGTCGTACACGTGCTCATATTCTCCTGTTCAATAGGTGGCAGCATTGCACTTACTGCACATAAAAGCAAAAAGAAGAACATAAAGTTAAGCTTATTTTCAAAATTTGAGTATTGTTTTGCAAAAGAAAATTTTGAATCGAAAAGTCACCCAATGATTCAGTGAATCAATTAAACCAAGAAAGAATCAACTGAAGCCCTGTGGAGATTAAATTTACTTTATAATTTATCTTCCAGCTTTAGTTACTTTAGTAAACATTAGTATTCTGGGAACATCATGAGATCCTAAATTGTTCCCCTGACTCCTCTGATTCAGTGTCGTTTAAAACAGAACTTGAACTTTTTAGTCACCATGTCCTACTCGTTAGTGATCACGGCAGCAGACAGAGCGAGCTGAGAGAACGCCAAAGCCACGTGTTTATACGACTCGAGACATCCTGCATCGTGAAAATGAAAACCTGCTGCACTCAAAGCCAGAGGAGTGATCTCAGGCTCGTGGCGTCCTTCACAGGATGTGTCGGATCCTTTAGCACAAATTCTTAGAGAGATGAGAAACCTCGAGCTGACAATAAAAATTTACTCATCAAGAGGAAAATAAAAGTGAAAAAGTGCAAAGGACGGTGAATTTATCTTTAATCCACACTGACAGACTGAAGAGGAGAGAATGCAAGCCGGCGCCAGCAGGAACAAACAAACCAAAAACAGAGAAGTCAGGAAGAAGTGAACGGCTTCGGAGAGGACGCGACCCCAAAACACCAAGAGAGAACTAAACGAGAAATCTCATTAGATCTCAAAAGAAAGATAAATAAAAATTTCCTGCTGTAGCAATGCTGTTCCTCATAATACCTTGCCCTTTTCACACAAAGCGTGACCCGTCCCCCCAACACACACACACACACACACACACACACACACACACACACCTCCATCCATCACTCCTCCATCAGACCACATGAGGTGCGGCGGCGCGGCCGTGTCTCAGCTCGCGATTTACTGCCCTGCTTACTGCTACGCCAAACAACAGGGGCGCGGACACTGCTAATTGGACGGGTCACGAGTTTATGACGCCCTCGCTAATGCGACAAACCGCCGACCTTCATGACCGCCAGAATTCTCTCTTAAAAACAGATCCTCTTGAGTTTCTGTACGACCTTTTAGAGGAGAACGCGGATCAGAATGGAGAAACCAAAACACCGGGGTTTGTGCTGTTGGTTTATATTGTTAAACACGGTTGCTAAGCAACAAGCAAAAACATAGCAAACATGAGTCACTTATTAAAGCTTAAAACTCGGAATGAGGACAAAACTTGGAAATGTCATTTCCGACTTCTGGCTTGTTTAAGTTGGACACAGACATGAAATCTTCAGCGTTAGTGCTAATAACGCCAGGATGTTTTAGCGTCGCACAACGTTAACGCTGCTCTTTAGGTGGCCTGATCTAAAGCAAATACTTCTTATATACACTTATATGTTCACTTTAAAGTGTAGAAGTTGTATGTTTAGTGTTGGTGGCGTGAGCAGCCATGTTGTTATGACATCACAGGTTAAACCTTAGGGTGGAGGGAATAACGAGGCGTAAGATTTAGCTAAAATTAACTAGACATTAGCTACAAGCATTGGGAAGAGCCACTAAATTTCAAACAGATGTAACGGTAAAATACTATCAAGGGAACTTTTAAGGACTAAACACAGAACGCAAGAGCTGAAGAGCGGGTTCCTAGAAAGAACCCGAGAGCCTTAGAGCAGTTCCTGGAAAGAGCCTGAGAGCAGTTCCTATAAAGAACCCGAGATCTGTAGACCAGTTAATAGAGAGAACCCCGAGAGCCGTGGAACGGTTCCTAGAAAGAACCCGAGTGCCTTAGAGCGGGTTCCTAAAAAGAGCCAGAGAGCGGGTTCATAGAAAGAACCCGAGAGCCTTAGAGCAGTTCCTGGAAAGAGCCTGAGAGTCATAGAGCGGTTCCTAAAAAGAACCCGAGATCTGAAGACCAGTTAATAGAGAGAACCCCGAGAGCCGTTGAGCGGTTCCTAGAAAGAACCTGAGAGCCGTGCCATTTCCAAAGAACTCCTTGAAGAACCATTTGTTCTGAGCGCTGCATTTTCATTCTCTGGAACTGATTTGTTGTGGTTCTCTTGTCTACACTTCATAAATAACGTGGAGGAGTGCGGACTGCGGAGAACCCTGAGAACCGTATGGAGATGAAGATGAGACGGTGATGTTCTCTCTCCATGCCTTTCAGACAGGATGAGAAAAAACTAACTCTGCGAGATGCGTATAAACCCCTATAATAATAATAATAATAAAGTCATCATCTGACATGAACACAATGAGCAGGACGCTTCTCCAGGACGCTTCTATAATAATCCGCCGTAATAAACACTCAGTGGTGTGTAACGCCGCGACGCAACAAGCGGGTTTAAAAGTGGGATCTGAGGCGGAATAAGAGCAGCGTCCTGCGTTAGAGAACACTTTAATAAAGCGAGAATGAGGAAAGTGGGTGATTACACTTCATTAATATCTGCCTGGAGCTTTGTACAGAACAGTTGATAAATAAAGATAAAATATGACAAGTGCTCCGTCGAGAAGCATTAGTCTCGGTCTGAACTCACAGCGGGCGCTATGCCGCGCCACTTTACATCCTCTCAACTCTTACGGCACACTCGTGGTGGAGTCAGAACATATTTGCATAAAGTGAGCGACAAAAAAACCTCAGTCATGAAGTACAAAAGATCAGAGCGACAGGAATGAAAAACGGTCTAACGATCTCCAGGACTCACAGACCAGACGCCCGAGAGCGCGCAGCCTGCCATATGTCTGGACCAACGCTGACCCGGGACCTGCAGCGGCGCTCGATGGGGCGCTAGAGCTGGGAATCATGTGCAGACTGGTGATTCGATTCTATGTGTTGATTCGATTTAGTATTTAAAGTATATGTATATACTTATATATATTATAAACATCTTGCGTTCTTACATGTTAAATGTCAAATTTTGTAAAAAGCTATAAAAGATCCAGACCAGCTGGTGGCAGTACTGCACCAAACTCTGAAAAACCCAAATCTGGCAATTTTAGAGCAGTTATGTTTGTAAATTTACCAAAATAACTGAACAAGTCAGAATCAATTAATTGAATCACTGGAAAAGCTCAGTTAGACTGTATAATCAATTTCAGCTCACATTTAAAATAGTCTGATTATTATATCTAAATCTATTTATACTTATTTATTCCATTTATTCAGTTGCTCCTCCCCTAACTCTTCTTCAGTCACCTACCCCCTCCCTGCCTCCCCTCCCGTCTCATAAGCTTCGACTCAAAACTCACAGGTGAGTTTAATCATCAGAACACGGAGCTCAGAAAATACTTTTTTTTTTAAAAACATTTTATTTATAATGCACTTTATATTTGAAGCAAATCTCAAAGTGCTACAAATTAAAATCATCAGCAGTCTGTGGCATTGATGCCTGATCTCCCAGGGTGTGAAGCTCGATCTTAGGAGGTTTCAGAAGATGTACTGAGACAGAGCGGAGGCTGAGTGTAGACGTGTGTGAGGGAACGAGGTCAAGTAAACGCACTCGAGCAGCTGCATAACCCGACTCTGAACACCGGAAACTTTCATCACACACACACACACACACACACACACACACACACACTACTGAGAGAATGTTCCACACTTCAGGCCTTTATCGGTAGTCAGGAACAAATAAAAACGATCTGTAGAAGCTTCGAGTGATGATTCGAGTTAGAATCACACAACAAATCGAGTCTGCTTCGCGAGCGTTATCTCATAGTGAAGACTGAAGCTGAGAACTCTCACTGCTCCGCTCGGTGTCTGTGACGTCTGACGTAGAGGAGGAGGTCCTAACTACGAGAGCACAGGAGCGCACGTGATAGTACAGTGGGGCTGCGTTCAATGACAAGAGCACGTGTGAAACCTTGATGAGCGTACAGCAGTGGAGCGGTCTGATGAAACGTCGTAAGCGCTCTCGTTACTGAACGCAGCCCTGCTGTACTGTAACACACCGCCCTGCGCTCTCGTACCCGGGGTCTATTAAAGGATTAAAGGGCGTTGATCACACTTCATTTATTTATTTATTTAGTGGCGCTTGAGCGATGCCTCTAACTCTATCTGTAATGTATATGTGACAAAGGCTTAGCTTAACTCAAATCAGTTTCATGTTAAAGTCACACTGTTAGAAACTTTTTAGGACTTTTTCATGACGGTTCTTCTGTTACACATAAACATCAGCGGTCAGGTTAGAGATAAAGTTTTAGATTGTTTTTTTTGCAAATTTCAAATCTAATAAATTTTTCTAAAAACTTAGCTAACCTGAAAGGTCATTTGATTTTTATGTGTTTAATAGACATTTCAAAATAGATATTTATAGTTTTCAAACTTTATCTTATTGAAAAATTAAAGGTTGATTAATCAGTGACGGTATCGACCTTTAATCTGCTGTAACGCAGGAGACGACGGAGCAAAGTTTTTCTGGTGTTTAATTTTTAATTTTTTTACTTTTTTAATTTTATCAAAAAAATTGACCAAAACTAATAAATAAATGAACTTCTGACCAAAGAAAAAATAGAGATTTTTTGGTAGGCTATTGAACTATTACAACTTTTCTAGCATAAAAATCATTAAACATTCTATTCAAGACTTCCTGAACAATTTGTATTATTATTATTAATGTGTCGTTACTGGAGCTTCACGTCCCGGTGAAAACCCCTTAACCTGAGGATTACACTGGCGAAGGTCACTGTAAGATTTCTCTCTCTGATTAGTTCGTTATTTAATTGGTCTTAAACTTGTTAGCTGTAAAACGAGCCACGCCCCCACGCTGAAACTGTTTAAAACACATCCTGGATCAGCCACGCCCACAAACGCCAAAACTAACCACATTCCTCACAAGACAGGGTCGCTCTTAGCTAAAATGAAAGCAGGGTTACGATAATAAATCCATGAAAACTTTAATATTAAAACATGGTTATTCTGACTTGAAGGAAAATAAAGCTCCAACTCTACACACTCGGACACGGACGTGACCAGTGCAGTCGTTATCTTTAACTAGTGCAGGAATGACCTTCAGCGTTATCTGACAAAGTGTTCACATTGTAAATAAATATTGTGCTTTTCAAAGGAATAAAGCATTCCTGACATGAAATATCCCAACTCCTCTGATAACTGTCTGTACGATGCAACACGTCTCCCTGTTTCTCCACAGCAGAAACGAACCAGATTCATATGAGACGAGCGAAATGTTACTCCACGTTAATATCCACGAGTGTGTGCACCCCGGTGCATGTAGAGACGCCCGGCATGCAGCGCCTCGAACACACACCACTAATAAATAAATAAATAAATAAATAGAGATGTGCATGAGCATGCAGAGCCTTGTCTTGTCTCGTTTCGTCTCGTCTCGTCTCGTCTCGGGCACCTCGGCTCCCGATTCCACACACACACACACACACACACACACACACACACACACACCTGCTGAACACAGATCTGTCTGACCTGCCGAGGTTTAACGTGGAGCAGAAGAGTCGCCGCCTCCTCATGATACCTTCATGCATTAAGTCCTGATGATGAAACGTGAACGCGAGTCTCACCTGCCGCTCTAATGCACGCACACACACACACACACACACACACACACACACACACACCTGTCCAACCTTACAGTGTGTGTCAGGGGAAAGTCATTATTACCTGCATGGAGGAGGAGGAGGAGGAGGAGAACATCATGCATCATCATCATCATGCATATCATGCATTAACCTCT
This sequence comes from Clarias pachynema, assembly GCA_030014365.1. NCBI lineage: Eukaryota > Metazoa > Chordata > Actinopteri > Siluriformes > Clariidae > Clarias > Clarias pachynema. The sequence goes on along the minus strand of JAQMYL010000015.1, from coordinate 871,223 downwards.
CTCTCTCTCTCTCACACACACACACACACAGCAACATGTATGTATGTATGAAGATGGAGTCTCACTCAGATTTTATCCAAACTTTGACTTTGCAGCATTTATTCATGTTAATAACTTATCCTGCATTTAACCTGGAACTTTATGCAATTCATAAAATCACACAGAATATAAACCCAGGAAAGTGTTAAACTGTAACTTAACACACACACACACACACACACACACACACACACATCCCTCTAACAGGCTGGAGGAGAACTTCAACATCATCATTAACGCACGCGCACACACACACATTCAACCTTACCAGGTCTCTCCTCCTCCCAGAAACACGAATAATTCTGCTAATAATCTCTGTGTCCCCCGCAGTGTGTCCCCCCGCGGTGTGTCTCCGCTGTGTGTCCCCCCGCGGTGTGTCTCTAGCCCAGCTCCGCTCCTGTCTCCGCCATCTTCCGTGGCTGTTTGTTTAAATGAGAAACGCTGCCGAGAGCGAGTCAGCCAGCTTGGAAGCCGACGCCGGTGCATTCTGGGTAATGTAGTCTAAAGCCGCGCGTGGCGTCACGCTTCTCAACGCGCATGCCGTTCACAATAAACTACATGTCCCAGCGTGCACCGCGGCGTGGAGAGATAATACAGTCCTGTGGAGACTCTGCTGAAGGAGAGAGAGAGAGAGAGAGAGAGGTTTATTTATAGCGCTGCTCACCTGATAGATCCAGCACAAAGCCTTCATTACACACACACACACACACACACACTTATAACCTTTATACTCACACAGCTGTGTATCATCACACATGTACACATGTACAGCACCATGTAAAGTCATAGTTTACATTTTATTAATTAGATTTAAAATTAGATATTAATGTATAAATAATATTGCATTTACCTACATTTCAAACCTTTTTATGTAATTATCATAATTATATAATTATATCAATACACTGTGCATTTCATGTTTATGTAATATATTTAACTATTTCTATTCTGCTAGTTGACAATTATATTCCTAATTAACAGCAATAATTTATTTAACCTGAGCGTAACAATGTGTTTTATAAAATTATAAAGTTAATCAAATTTCATTTTAGGGTATTAAAGCGTTTGTTTTGAAAAAATAATAATAATTATGTGAGTATGTAGACTATTTATAATCTATATACTTAGTTAACAATAAAAAAATGTTATGTATTTATATAATTGTATATATATTTATATATTTTATGCTAGTATAACAATGAAATATTAAAATATTTGTGACGGTTAAGCAGTTTGTAAAAATAATTTTAAAAAAGGTTAAATCTAAAAATAATCTGCTGATCTTTAATGTAACCAGTGATATTATTATTATTATTATTATTATTATTATTTGAGGTTGAAGTCCACGTACATGTCTGTGTGTCTTTCTGT
>JAQMYL010000015.1:830860-850470 GCA_030014365.1 Clarias pachynema | reverse complement strand
AAACTACCCCTGCTCATGCATTATCTCAGTATTTAATTTGGTGTGTTAACAGACACACACTGGGGGAGCTCTGAGACCCATGTTGGCTTGTTAGTTTGATCAAATTTGGGATTAAAAAAAAGCTCGTTTGTTTGTTTAATTGCTCACATACGACACAGAATAAAGTATAGAAATGTATTTAAAAAATTATGATAAATCAAGTGTAATATGTTGAATCTTATACTTATGTGAGTGCCAAGGGTACTTAAAAGAAATAATAAATGTGTTTTGTTTTTTGGGGGTTTTTGGGACAGCATGTCAGTTACGATACTGCAAGTCATCCTTTCTGACTTGGCCATCATAAAATACCAATGTCTAACCATCACACACCGACGTTGAGGAGCGTCTCTCCTCATTGAGTTCTTAAAACACAGCCCCAGGTCATTCGCCAAACCAGAAACCGCAGCGGATCAACGCCACCGAAAAAATCCTTGCGAGTCTCCCAATCAGCGAGCTCTCAGCCACTACAAAGGCGAATCTGTCAGCCACGCTGCAACTCCTAGGGCTTCGGGAAGAATTCAGAAGAGAGAGAGAGAGAGAGAGAGAGAGACCGGGCTTGAATCTGTCAGAGGAGGAGCTGGAATTTACTGGTAGAAGTACGAACTAATTAGGAATGCATAGGTAGCCTCCAGCTCCTTCTCCAGAGCGCTCTCCTGGATTCCGCCTCACTCTCGCTCTCTCAGGGCGGCTCATCTGTAATTCATTTGAATCCAGTCCATCATTTCCACCGGGGTTCAGAGGGGAGCCGGTACAGTGCACGAAATGAGAAAAAGATCTCTCCCTCTATCTTCTTCATATTTTATTGCGCTATAAATTTTGTCAAAGGAAGGTTACAGTGATAAATATCCTTTGTTTCCAGAGGTAACATAACACACACGAAAAAAAAAAAAAGCGTGTAATGTGTAACACATGAGCAGCGCCGACTCTGTCTGCGTTCCATTATGAGTAAATCACATTGTTTGAGGATGGAGTCAGGAGGGTGAAGGAGACTGAAGTGTCTCCTCTGGCTAGAGGGAGTTAGTCAAAAAGAAAAGAAAAGAAGTGGACAATTTCTTTCATTTTCATCTCTCTTGATTTACGGCCGGGATTGAGAACGAAATCCGTCTTGGCTCTAAGTGGGGGATACGGTAGGAACAGATCTGTGGAAATTATTATTCCAGTCGCGGGTTCACGATGTCAGAGAGTCAGAGAGATCCGCTATTTGAAAACCTTCACTGACAGCAGGAATGAAGGAGTGTTTTTTTTTTTTCCTTCCCTTTTCTTTTAATTCCTCCCAACAGCAAACTTTTTCCGTTCCCGCTTTCAGCCCAACACATCCTCCCACACGCCATAGTGTGTGCATGCAAATGGGTGCTGTCATGTTGGCATTTCTCCTGGCAAAGACCTGAAAATTCTTGACCTCCGTTCAAGGATTTCAGGATCGAGCCGGAAAACTCTGGAGTCAGCCGCTCGCACCACCTGCTCGTGTGCTTCTGCGGGAGATGGAGGGCCTGTGATGCTCTGACAGCTTGTCAGGACACTCCATGGTAATGGAGCTCAAATGCCTGCTGTGTTTTTTCGGGGTGTAACCGCGAGACAGCGCATCATCTTGTAAAGTGTGTAAGCACTAATGTGTGTTTTTTTTGTTGTTGTTGTTTTAATATCCTGTGTTCTTGTATGATCCAATAACGGTTGGGTTGGTACCCAGGTGGTGTTATTTTAGTGGACATATCCAGACTTGTTATGCTGCCGAGTGTCAGATGCGTCATGTCATGACATGGGTGACAGCAGGTGAGGCAGTGGGGATCCGGGTTCATTGACACGGTCTTGTGAGTTTCTATTGATTTAACATTGAGAAAGCCGTATAAAAGGGTGTGTTTTATTTGTTCGTTCTTCTGCTTGTTTTTTGGTCACATTCTTCATATATTTATTGCCTCGTCCTTTTGGATTTCCACTTCTGTGCCTGTGTTCATTTTCGCCTCTTTCCATTTCCTCAAACTGTATTTGTTATTTTACATCCAATTTCCCTTCTTCCGCTTGATCTCCCTCGATCCATGAGTCATGTCATTTCCTGCACACTCCTTTGCACTCACTTGCTTTTTTTTTTTTTCGCTCCTCATTCCTCTTTTTTCCTCTAATTTTCTTTGCCTTATCCCTCCTTCTCCGATTCTATCTTCATCCTACTTTTCTTAACCTCCCTGCCTTTCTAAATCCCTGTCTTTCTCTTCCTTTTTTTTTTTTTTTTCTCTGCAGCATCTTTGGAGAGCTCTCCATAACCGGAGCGGGCCCAAGAGACGCACCAGCTGTGACGTGACCCTCCGAGCGTCTTCTCAAATGTCGGCATACGCCAGCCCAACCCGAGTTGCGTCAAGCACTGGATCAACCCCCTCATGTCGTAGGACCCTTACCTCAATCTGTTGTCTTTTCCTGCCCATGCTCCCTCCCCAACCCCAAGCCCTATAAATACCAGCCCTAAAGACGATGGCAACTACTTCTACTACTACTACTACTTCTTCGTTGTCGTCGTCTTCTTCCTATGCCAAGTGGACCTCTCTGAACTGGACTACAGATATTCTTCCACAGTTGGCATTGAGAGACTAATTGGCCAATTAGCCTGCTTGCTGTATGTCATCGTACCAAGTGTAGCACTTTACCTTTCCTGTAGAGAGTCTGTTCAAGCTTTCCTCTTCAGAATAGCATAACTTTCAGTCGCTGCAGTAGGGCTACAGGTCACTTTTTTTCTACTTTATTCTTTGTATCTCAGATTTTTGCCTCTCTACTCTATAGAAGGACAGCGTAGAGACATTTTGCACATCTGTATATTACTGTATCTGTGCCTCATGTTTCTTCCTCTGGCTCTGTTGTCTCTAACCGTATAACGTGGGCGTGTCCCGTCTTTGATGTGTTGTTTTGTTTTTTCCCCCCCGTGTTCGACTTCCCTTGGCTTTCCTGTATCGCAAACTCCCTCCAGTCATCCTTTCCTTAACCTGAACTACACTGTGACTCTGACCAGCTGTCTTAAACGTGGCAGACGCCACCTCATCATCTCTCCTACACTCTCACACCCTTAGTAAGAACACAGCCTCCATGCTTTCCAGGATTTAAAAATATATCTATATATAAATTCAGATGCGAATAAGGAGAAAGATCAGTCATTGCGAGTCAGGTGAAACATTCATATTCACATTTATTACAACACAGTACAGCACACAGCGTCTGTTCGGTGTCTGATCTGAGAGCAACGAAAAAGAACGAACTTGGAGATGAATCTACGTACCTTGTTGGGGGAGAAAACAGACAGTTTTTTTTTTTTTGGTGAAAATAATAGATGGATGATGTCCTTTCCCTGAAGATTGGCTTCTCGTCTCTAGCTCGTCATGCCCCTGGAGGGAACAAAAAACAAATAAATACTGTAAAAATGAAGAAATCTAGCTATGAAACAGCACCATTAAAGCGTTACAGGAGTATAACAAAGCAAGGAGGACTGTGTCGGAGAAAAAGGGGGTGTGTGAAGTCTGTCAAATGGAAGTCGAATCAATGAGTTTTGTTATTCGCTCTTTGCAGAGGTTGCCTGAGGAATCGTCGTGGCGTATTATGGCCGTACACTGTTACTTTTATTACTACGAAGCACACAGAACTGCTCGACCTCGCTCTGTCGTCGTTATTCATCCTAGACCTTCCGTCATCAGAAAAGTCCATTTAATACAATATATATCGCCTGAAAAAACAAACAAAACAAAAACATCCTTTTATAACTGTAGCTTGACAGATGTGACTGGCCTTCCAGATGTTGTGTGTTGGAGTCGGTGTACCAGGTCGGTCCTAGGTCAGTAAAATAAAGTCGATTCATGACCTGAAATTGGGAAGTTGTAGCAGATCGAATGGTATCGATTAGTCTGTATGTATTAGAACAGTCCCGGTGTCGAGATAGGAAAAAGCATGTTTCGGCTAAACCGCTCGCCTCCATTTCATGGCTGGATGAAGGCACTATCCGGTACACGGGGGAACACTTTTAGAAATGGCTTTTTGTGATCATTGAAATGTTGTGTAGTAATAGAATAGTGAGTGAGGCATATAATTAATCTTTCATCTCCTAGACTATCTTAGACCGTCTAGTGTCCGTGTTCGAGTCTGCTCCATGAGAGTCGCGTGGTTCGTGATGTATTAGAGGGAAATAGACGGGTAATTTTTATTTACATATCGTTCGACATGAGCGCTGAGAACTGAGTGTAATATGCTATAAGGCATCTATTTAAACTTATGCTTCCTTCCATATGAAATCGTCCGGTTTCACCGGCTATACACCGCTAGTCGGTCAAAAGATGTGTCTGCGTTTTCATTTTCCTGAAGCACTTTTAGCCATTTTCTGGTGGGGGAAAAAAAAAATGCTACTGGTCCTTGATAACAGAAAGAGAGTGCTCATGGAGGAAGAACCATTTGAGAAAATGATTTGATGACCTCTGGAAAATTTGACAGCTAATGTACCATGATATTAGAAAAATGTCAAAATGGGAACGGAAAGATGGAGGGAAAAGGTCGTCTGTGGCGGACTTTCGAAACATTTGAGGAACAGGAACCTGCATAGGAATCTGAAACGTTCCTATCGAAGATGTACAAGGCGACTTAGTTTCCTAAAACTCCTTAGGATAGCTAAGGATAGCGCTTGAGCTAATAACTGGTGCAACATGCAGTACCTCTGAACACCCCATCTGTGTACCTCAATGTTCTTTGTCTTAGACTAGAGCTAAAACCCTAATTCATCCTAACGTAATAAGTCTCACATATCTCTATACACTTATTTTGGGATTGCTGATCATGAAGCATCTCAGCACAGAAGTGCTAATCCAAGATGTCATGCTTCCAAGTCATCTCTCCGCATTTAGTGACTTGCTATGAAAAGCCTCTAATAAAATTGATGATGGTGTGGAAAACGGAGTACTGATGGACACGTGTAGAAATGCTTTAGACATCTGGAGAAGTTAGTTTGCAGTGTGTCTGGTAATCTAGCACTGATGACTGTGCTAAGTATCAGCTCATTGATCTGCTGCATTAAGGCGCCATCAAGGGAAACATCTTTATCGCAGCTGCCGTTTACAGATCGAGTCGGTTATCCAGATACGGACGAAAGAACTGTACAGGAAGCGTACGTCTGATCGAACACCCAGATACAACTTATACATTTGCATGCGAACATTTGCATACAAATATTTTGTACTTTTTTTTTTCCTGATATGCTTAGGTATACACTAGGCTGTTGGTCATGCCAGTGTTGCCCAAACCTGTTGTTTCCCTTCAGATCAGGGGTGTACAGTACAATTTAAATTTATATACACTGATCAGCCGTAACATTAACCACAACCATCAGGTTAAATAAAAAACATTGATCATTAATTATATACCAGTAACTATTTATTTATAAACCAGTATATAATACATTTTAAAAACAATATATACCAGAACAATGGGAACCTAAAACTCATCTATGCCTGTGGGGGGAGCAAAGGACAGCCCATCCAGTCCGAACCCAAAGAAAAGCTCAATTGTAACAAAAAAGTCAATGCTTGCTATGAAAGAAAGTCACCAGAACACTCAGGGTATCACTGCTTGCTGTATATGGGGCTTAGCAGGCAAAAAGTTCAAGCTTGTTGACCTGGCCTCAAAATTCCCCAGATCTCAATCCAAAAGAGTCCAATCCACGGAGGCCTCACCCCACAACCCACCGCATCCAAAGGACCCACAGCTCGCTCACCCCAGAGGTCTTGTGGACCCAGAGCTGCACTAGTGCCACAAAGGGAACCTACGCAATATTGGGCTTAATGTTTAGTGTTTTAATGTTATGGCCGATCGTTGTATACAGTATTTGTATGGAGTTCCATTTTTAGAAAGGTTTACAGCGGTACCTCGGCATACAAAGAAGCGAGTTCTTAGAGAGAAACTAATTTTTTCCATAGGAAATAATGTAAATACAGATAACCTGTTCCAGCCACCCGAAAATATTACCAATATTACCAATTTCCAACACTATAATCATATCTTTGCATAGAGAAACAATCAAAACATTTAGAAAAGACGTGTAAATGAAGTGAAATATATAATAAATGGACATTAAACCTCACTTAACCTTAATTTATGATTCCTCTTGGCACCAGCTGCTTTAAAAACCAAACTGTAAGCGGCTCACTTTTTCTTCTTGCTACCGTCCTTGGGACCCGTAGTGCTACGTCATCACTAAATCTGGCACAAAATGCAAAAAACAAAAATAGTTTTTTGCAAAATTTTAGTTCTTAAGGCAAAATTTAGTATGCCGAGGTACCACTTTATATAAGAAACTTTTTTTTAAATGGTCAGTTAACTTTTAATTCTAATATCTATAAAAAGAAATCAATAAATAAATCAGTGAAAATCGCTAATTTTTGGACGTTTCTTTATCCTTGTAGCTAATTGCAGTGTTCCAATGAGCCGTCCTGAGCATCTTAATTAGCACAGGATTGACTACAGAAGCCATTCTGGTTCATGTTCTACTACATGGGTTTTTTTTCCCCCTACATTGATCCGTTCAACTATTCAATTCAGTCCATGGAAATACCTTCCCACTCTGCCAATTGAAGCCTCGGGTCCAGATGGCTGACATTTTAGCTTCCCTGGCACACAATCCAGGTTGAAACAGGACTCCCACCTGCATTTGTGCCTTCCTGCTTTTCTGTACCTTTTTTGCATGATCATGTACAGTATGCGCATGTGTCATGTCTGCACAATCTCAGCTAATGAGATAAGTCACTTAATGAACTTAATGAAATGAGTTGCTCTCGTACTCGACTGATCGAAAAGCATTACATTAAAGCCAGGATCATTTTGTCTCACAAATGGAAGTCTCATACTGTAGGAGCAAAAATGCAAACCATCTGGGGACCTGGTTTGAGAAACACTGGATTATGGTAATACATTCTCTCTCTCTCTCTCTCTCTCTCTCTCTCTCTCTGTTATGAATTTCCATGCATAAGACTGCACATTTGTACACATGGCTGAAAACAGCGGTTTGATTTCTGCCATTTTGTAGCATGCTACCTTATTCTTTTCTGATCTTCTGTATGAAACGGGCATGATGCAGACCAAACCCTTTAGAACCCTGACTTTTCCCTCCATTTCCATATAGTGTGCCTAATGAGGTATAGAAATATTAAAAACCTAATAAATGCATTAATAGGTAACAAGCATTAGTCTACCTGTGTCTTCAATATTGTGTGCTTATGTTTATCGATGAATTGTGCAGAAGCGACAGTTTTAAAGAATTGGGGGTGTCTACTTTGGTTTGGGGCGGGTCTAAGAAAGGTCCAGTGTGTAATAAAGTGTAAAATATAAAAAAGGTGTCCGGCAGGGGGGGACCAGTGTCGATGTTTTGTCATCCTATACCACTTCATAACACTGTTTTATTCCTCTTCCACTGCACCAATTTGACAATGATGCATTTTTTAAAATTCATTTAATATATGTTTAAAGTTAATTCCTGTTCTGACCACTGGGCAATAAAAAGAGACATACTGTACTTTAATTTCATTTAACCACCTTTAGTTTTGATCACGGTGCATGAGTGTAAATGATTCCTCGTGAGTCCTGGAATATGCTCCGTACCATCAGGAGAGAAGAAAAACCTCCATAGATGTGATAACCTGGTCATTCAGTACATTCAGGTCGTCAGCTGACTTAATTTTATTGCCACATAACGGTGCTGAGACTAGACCTGACCTATAGGAGTAGCTCTACAATAGGGTCAGTCTGGACTCTTCAGATCACATGACCTTTTTCCATCGCTCCAAAGTCCAATCTTTATGCTCTCTAGCAATTTAAAGTCTTTTTTTTTTATTTTTTTTATTCATTTCACAAACAAGTGCCACAGCTGTTTAGTCCCATTGTGTTCATTCTCTTTACATTGCGCGCAGATGGAAATGCTTTTACATTGACTTTTAAACATTGGTCTGATTTATACTGGCAAAGTGTTTACCCTGCAGTTTCACCAGGGGTTTTACGTGACTCCTATGCATGATTTTTCTTTTTTTTTCTGACCATGTTTCCTCCATGTTCTGCACATGTCCATGTCCCTGACAGTTCTGCACTGTCCTGTCAAGTTTTTATAATGTGTTGAACGATTCTTGACCCAATTCCAGTCATTTTAAATCCTCCTTAGTTGTTTTCTTTGCTCGAATCAGACCAATGAGTTGATTATTCTCATATGGTGCCTTTTATTTATTTTTATTTTTTTGGTCAAACAGTCAGTGAGTCACTCACCAGCCTCTCTTTCTCCTGAAGTTAATAAAATCAAAAAATAAGCATGGAAAAAAAAGGAAAGAAAGATAAAGATTCATTTCATCGTATTAGAGGTATTGGAAGTATTTCAAAAAATTCTAATAAAAATTTTATTTGTCTCATACACAGTACGATATGCAGTGAAATGCTTAGGCCACTGCCCGTGACCTTAAAATAAAAGACTATTAATAGCAAATAAATATGAAAAAGAAAAATAGAAAGTAAATTTAACTAAGAAGGAATAAAATATCTGTACAGTACAAAATATACAATATAAGAAAAATATATGAAAAATATAAGAAAATAAGAAAAACAGCTGTACAATATAGAAAATATAGAATTTAGGGATTTTTTTGTTTGGGAATGAAGTTGAATATAAATGGAAATCTCCAGGGGGTGTGCAAATACTGTATGCCTGAAAGTGTCATATTTAAAGTCACTTATGTTAGAGTAAGTAACTAATGTCCATGAATGTGCAGGTGTGCAGTGGCCACTAGTGTCAATGAAAGTCTGGGACGTCCAGAGTGAGTGCAGGAAACAATAAGTTGGGGGGTTCCCCATTATTTTTTAGGTCTCCTGTAAAAATACTCACTGTGTAAAGCTGCTTTGCGACGATGACAATTGTTAAAAGTGCTATACAAATATAATTGAATTAAATTTAATTGAAAATAAAGAGAGGTCTGGTTTTTAGGGTTTTACATTTGAAAAGTTTCCCTTAGTAAACTAGCAGGCAGGACCATTCTGTATAATCTTAGCACTGCTCTATAATAGGAGCTCACGAGTAACTGTCATTTATAAGTTGAGGTCAAGTTTGAATTATTTGTATGTAAAATACTTATAAAACACACATTTATTTATAAAATAGAATTTAAAAAATATATATTATATTTTATTTGATATTATATAAAATTTACTATTACTTTCTTTTAAATAAAATTCATATAAATAAAACATATGTCTATCCCCCTTGTATTAACTGAGGTATCTGCTGTTGAGGTATTCAAAAGGATTCTGTTCTTTACCTGCTGTTTTTACACCTGGTCAGCTGGAAATCTAGCAAAGCTCACATCTGTCATCTTTAATCTTCAGCCAAAGTGTTTATAACACCTTAACTAAGCATACTTTACAAAGCATAAAAAATAGATGCCTTTTATACAGTATGCGGATGTGGTTAAATAAAAAAAGAACTCCAATCACAAATAAACATTAATTTACTTCCTATAATCTGATTATTGTCACCTGCTTTGTATTATTTACACAAATGTTATTGTGCTTTGCTTATTTGACATGAGTTGCTGAAGATACTGAAGATGCACTGATGCTACCGGTCACACTTCTCTCAGCCTGATGATGAGGACATCAAAACCAATAAGGCCGATGAGTGACTAGTGAACGGCGAACATGCTTCACAAATCAATAAATCTCCTGAAGCACGCAATGCGAATGACAAGGAGTTTATTTTTACATCCATTTGTTCTCGTATACAACAACAATTGCAAGGTAATGAAAAGTGAGAATGAAAAATGTGTGAGATTAAAGTCACATTTATTAAAAAGGAAAGAGAAAGTGCATGAACAAGATACAAGTGCTATATGTACAGTACAGTATATACAGTATACTGTATATAAACATGAGTGAGATCTTTCACTCTTCCGGTTAAACGGCAATTATTTACATCAACATTTCATTAAGGCTCTCTCTGTAAACCTACAGTCGCTCTGTAGTGTACTGAGGAAGTTCATTTCTATTGGCTTGAACTATCCGAGTGGCCATGGGAAAGAGACGTTTAAATCCTCCTGAGGAAGAACATTTGGGAACGCCCCCATGTCTGAAGCACATCATCGAACATACCTGCTATTGCTTTGCTAGTGTGTGATGTATGAAGCTGCCCTGCGTGTAGAGCAGTGTAACCCTAGGGTTATGGTTCAACCCTTGCACGTCAGTAACCATGTCAGCAAAATTTTAATGAACATCTATAAAATAAAAATATAAGTTTGTAAACACGTAAACACCACCCACTTCTTCGGGACTCCACTTGGACTTCGTCTTTTCCCCCACACTCTGTTCCTCCTCCTTCTCCTTCTTCAGGACCTCTACTATCGGCTGAACCTCCATTAATTCCTCCATCTGTGTAAAAACACACACACACTCTAACTCGAGTCAGACCTTATATAGTTCATGCAGTCGACCTTTAAAGGTGCTTTAGTCCTTTTTTTCTTCCTTACTTGCACAAATAAACTGGAAGGTTTCTAGAACATTATTAGTGTTATTGCATAGCATACATACAAGAGGCGGTCATAAAATTTGTATTATTGTATGAAAAAACTAAAAGTATTTGCCCAAATTATGTCTTCGGGAAATGAGTACATTCATGAACATTTCTTCTTGTTTAAAAAAACCTGCGGTACAGTTCCACACGATGTCGGTAGAGGGTAGAAGGCAAAATGCCGCACCTGATGGAAACTTTCATCGCCTTAGCATATGAAGCATTTTAGGCTTTTACGAGTGACCGAACTGAGTTGAACCAAATCCCGGCCACGTTGCGCGTACGTCGGAGAGCTGTTCAAAAGTTGTTTGCAAAGCAAGTTTTGAAGTTGCTAAGCTAAGCAAAGCCAAGCTATGTATTTTTTTTGTGGGGTTATTATTATTATTTGCATTTTGTGTAAGATTTAGTGAAGACGTAACACCGCGGGTCCCAAGAATGTTATCAAGGACGGTAGCGAGAAGAAAAGAGAGCCGCTTTCAGTTTGGTTTTTAAAGCAGCCGGTGCCGAGAGGAATAAAAAATTATTATTAAGTGAGGTTTAGTGTTTATTTATTTCATATTTTACTTCATTTACACGTCTTTTCCAAATGTTTTTATTGTTTTTTGTATGCAACAATATGGAACAGATTAAATTCCAGAACAGATTAAATTCATAATACATTATGCTAATCAAAACCGTTGTACAGAAACAAATGGCTTTGCAGACTGTGTCGGACTGTAAACTGTATTATTAGACATGTGCAAATAAATTAACGTCATGCTTTAAATTTAAATATAGCATAATGTAAATGTAACCATGATTTTTTAAAATAAAAAATGGATTAGCATTAGCTAAGGTCAGTTGGCAAAACCGTTATCTGTGCTAGCGAGAGGTTAGCCAGTTAGCTAGGAGGGTGTTGTGTAGTTAATTACCTGGCCGTTAGAACTGAAGACTTAAATTATCGTCGCTGTATTTTAAACTTCCTGCGAAAAAATAAACTAATATTTCACTGTGTAAACGTAAATACGCGGCACATTTCATAGGAAAGTGTAGTTATTATTTATACATTTAGTTAGTTATTTGTTTAGATTTATTATTTCCGTGCAGAAATTAAAGCGCTTCCCCGCGCAAATTCTAAACGGTCAGAATCCAACAATCTCGGCTCGCTCATCAGAGACAACCTCATTATTATCTAGACACATTTTTCTCACACATACACACTTCCATAAATTTTCTTTTCAAATTTTCTTTTCATTTTTGAGAAGCTGCTTTGAGACAATGAGACATTGTTAAAAGCGCTATATAAATAAAATAAAATTGAATTGAAAACTGTACCTCAGTATTAATATAAGACAGAATGCGGTGCATTAGGCGCGTCAACACAGCGCAGATATTGCACAAGTATATGTAGAGCTTTATTTTACACCAGTACCCCTGTTAATTCATGCAATTATCCACACAGCTAATCCTGCGCCAGCAGAACAATGCATATGCATCATGCAGATAGAGAAAAAGAGCTTTAGTTAATGTTCAAATTAAACATGTTTGATGATCTTTGTGACTTTACACACGCCGTGACTGTGGTGCCAGATGTGCTGGGTTACACTGAATGGTGAGAAAAACAAAAAACATAAAATGAGTGGAGGGTCCGCAGGCTGATGCAGCATGTTGACAAGATAGATCAGACTAAAGTGTTCCTCAATCAGACTAAAGTTCATATTGCGCTCGTGAGATGGCACTGTGGTGTAGTGGCTAGCAGTGTTGCCTCCCACCTCCAGGGTCCGATCTGTCTGCATGGAGTTTGCATGTTCTCCCCATGTTTGGTGGATTTCCTCCCACAGTCCAAAGACATACAGGTTAAACTAATAGACTTTTGTGAATGCGTGTGTGAATGTTGGCTTGAGCTCCCACCATAAATACAATACAAACTGCGTCCCAAATTATCGATGCTAGTTCATTTTAAAACACTTCTGCTTCTAGTGTGTGATCTTCCCGTCCAGTCTTGAACTGCACATACTGTACATACTACTGCACCTGAATTTTACTTCCTGTTACAGCACTGAGTGTGAAGTCGGGTTCAGCTTGTGCTCACCCCAAGCTCCCAGTCTCTCAGTGTGAGAACATCACCGCTCCCGCTGCATCAGCTCCTGTATCCCTGCCAACCTGTCTGTTCCTGGAGCTTTCTGCACTCATACCTCGTCTCCGGAAGCTGGAAATAGTCTGCTATGCTGAAAAATGCTGAATTTTTCACTACATGACTATACTGTAATGATTTATAAATCACACTATCCATTATCATCCAGGAGAACACGGGTTCCATTTTGAGCGATTCTTCTAGAGGTTTCTCCTCACATCATCTCAGGAAGCTTTTTTCTTCCTCAGCACTGTAACCTCTGGCTTGTTCATTAGGAATCAAAATCTAGTGGATTTTCTGGGAAGCAGCTTTATGGCAGGGATAATTATTCAAATTATCATCATCATCATCATCATTCAATAAGTGATCTTCAAACCCAGTGCACATCGTTTCTACAAATCACTCTAGTAACAGGTTTTTAGGAAAAGAAAATATGTTAAACCTTTCAAAGTGCACAGCAATGCTCACTCTAAAACACATCAATAAACATGCACAAGCACAAGCAGCACATTGAGGCGTATTTTAATCCAGAGGCTGTAAATGTCTGTTCCAGATTTGTTCAAGAATTAAAGACGTAGGCCTTCAGGACGTCCTTTCCATTAACAGCTTCCACCGAGGCGACGATACTCGCATAATCGCACGCCACCGCAGTGAATCCTCTGCAAATGAACACGTCACATGATCAGTTTATGAGTTCTGCAGAAGGAGCTTCACACAGCCATTTAACCACGTTTAAGAAAAACATAACAGTCTCAGTTTGTAATCTGAAACTGTCCAGATTTTAAATATTGTACGATAATTTTAAACTAAATATTTTATTTATTTATTGTAAATGACATTTCACTGCCCACCTGCACTACCTTCACAGGCCACAAGGGGCAGCCGCCCACACTTTGGGAAACTGGCTTTAATTACGTACATTACATACTTTTGCTTTGTTTTATTAACAAATCAAAGTGGTTCAATATTACTGTGATCATTTAAAGTAAATTACAACTAATTTAGTCTTCAAACATATTTTGGAAAAAAAAATGACTTCCCACATAGACTCACCATTAAAATGTTTTTGATTGTAAGCTACATTTATTGATAAATTTGTAGGAGGGACAGATGCGGATGATGATGTTGTGTCCGTACCTGGACATGGTGTGAGAGCCACCCAGCAGGTGATACTGACTCTCCAGCGTTAACCCTTTCTCTCTGTCCTTCCTCCAGGTCAGCACTCGCAGAGATAAATCCCGCGACGCTGTGACAACCCGGAAATCGTCCTGCAGGGATCAGAGGAGGGTAAATGCGCTACATTTCGTTTCCCTGAGGGTTAATGTGAGAGAGGGGGAGGATGAGGAAGTTCTCACCACACACACAGACGTGATGGGCTGGAGATGCTCCTTAAAGCTGGAGATTAGCTCGCCTTTAAGATTGTAGACCTTCAGGTCGGTACCGTCTGCAATCAGAACCATGCTGTTCCCTTTCGTCTGGAGAATCAGGTCCGAGTGCCAGCTGCTTAAATCCAGACGGAAAGATTCGACCTGCTGAGCTGAAGCAGGAAAAAAATATATATGTATAAACAAAAATACATATATTATAAGTAATAGTACAATAAAAACATTAACCAATTATAATATCGATGATGTTATTAAATGTTAATTATAATTACAATTATTATTAAATCTATATTACATTAATAAACTGAAATCATTATAACAATATAATAATCACAATGTAATCTAGTAAATACATATAATTATTAAATAATTATATGCATCATTTAAAAACAGGCTTTATAAAAAGAAAGGTTCAAATAATAGCTTAATGCAAAAGTTGGCAGCTCCTTATGATATTTAATGGGACAAAATGGGTGTTATAATTTATTTACAAATATAACATTTCTGTTATTTCAGTTGAATAAAAAAATATATATTTGTATAAAACAGATATTTTCCAGTTTTATCATCATTAGTTCAATATTAAGAGGCTTTTAAAAAATGTAAAAAGAATAGAAATAAAGCAACGTCTGAAAAAAAACATTTTAAAGGCTTGAACTGGTATAAATGTCATTTCCTTCGTGTGAAGGGTGTGTAAACTTTTGCTTTTTGAGGTTCACACTCGTACCCTGAGCCTCCTGCTTGTATCTGGACTTCTTCAGGCTGAACTCGAACACAGACAGCGTGTTGAGGCTGAGCTCGGAGCCGCTGTGAACCACGGCCACTCGCGCGGCCTGAGAGGGGAAGAACGCCGCTGCCGCGCAGCCTCGGACCGGCAAACACACACACACGGCTTCAGAGTCTTTCTCAGGATCACACACACTCTGAGTGCTGAAAACCTGCCGTCAGAAACACACACAATAATAAGTTCACTGCCCTAGAAAGTGAAAAGCAGATTCATTAAAACATGAGTATAAGAAATGCGCGCACACACACACACACACACACACACACACACACACACACACACACACACACACACACACTTCCTGCTGCCCCAAAACAGCAAATGAGCGGTCACAGATGTCACACACAGTGATTAATTCTCCATAACGAGTATTTAGCTCTGACAGTAGTGCAGGTTTGTATTAGTGCGCTCTTTCTGATTCGTTATCGTTTCCATAGCAACAGCACCTTCACAGGGTAAAGCGGCCACACGCCATTGATCGTCAACAGATTTTAAAAAGTTACTATGGTGAAGATATCTTACAGTACTGTAATTAGATGTTTAACAACAGTAGCATGTAAGGAAGGAGTCTCCAGTGTCAGAAGTTTGTAAAGAGTCAGAAGTTTGAACGGTTTCACCTTCGGGCTCAGGTCCGAGTTGTCCTTGGATGCAGCGAGGATCCACTTCTTATCAGGAGAAGAGAGGAGGACGTTCAGAGCGAACGAGTCACACACCACGTGCCGAGACGTTTCAGACAGCTGCGGTGACGTGAGGACGAGGAGCGACCCCAGCGAAGTTCCCACCTCGAACACGAACAACAGCAGACGAGTGTTTAGTCATTTGTAGCTACGTGAAAGTGTGTGTGTGTGTGTGTGTACAGAGTTTACACAGTTTACCGTGACGAAAGCGTTTCCCTCTGTGCTGAAGGTCATTAACGTGCACTGAGACGAGCCCGAGGTGAAGGAGCTCAGCGGCTCTCCCGTCCGTCCCTGCCACGCGCTGATCGTCCCGCCGCTGTCCGACGTGATCACGATGCTCTGCTCTGGGTCCGTGATGATACGGGTCAGCGGGTTCTGAGCGGAGCTGGACCACAGAGGAACACCCTGAGACATGAAACACAATTTAAAGTCTTTACAATCACAAATAATTTTTTTTTTATTATACTGTAATAAATAGACAGGGGTGCCAATAGTTTTGCTCTCGTCCAGGAATATTGGTTTGATATATGAATATGCTAATTAAACATGCTATATTCTGATTTACTTAAACTATTTGTTTGCTTTTTGTTTAAAATTTTAGATCCAATTGTTATATCCTTTCTCTCTCTTAAAGACATGGTTTCTTTATAATATACAACTTTAGAATGAATAATAAACATCATTAAACAATTTAAGTAATATAAATTCCTCTCATGTTACATGGCCTTCATTTGCATACTGATCCCTGATTGGTGCACACACTTTATGATGAAACAACACTCACATCATCAGCATAAGTGCTGGTTTTCTATGCAAATAAATAATTTAATGATAAAAACACCTGTTTAAAAGGTTGCGCATGGTTATAAACGTGTATCTGACCTTGTGTACGTCCCAGGCCTTGAGTGTTCCGTCAGAGGAGGCGCTGCAGACGATCGGCGTGACGTTCCACATGTCGTGTAAAGCGCTGTTTCCCATCAGGTACGAGAAGCCGACGATCTGGCCTTAAAGAACGACAAATTATTCAGAAAAATACATGCATTCCTCCCTCACCGATTCCTCCGAGCGCTTTTTAGGAATCCGAGGCACTGAGGAACCGAGTTTTGGGAAAGAGCCAGCAGAAGCAGATGTTGTGTACCTGTGTGTCCCCTCAGGCTGTTACAGCTGTAATCGCCTCCTGATCGGCCGCACGTCATGTTCAGCTCCAGGGAGGAGCGATGGAGGTAATAACGCTTCCACGTGTACGAGGTCGCGTCTGAGAGCAGCTGGGCCACGTTACAGAAACCCCAGCGACGCAGGCACATCTCTCTGAACCGAGAACATTTTCATATTTATACTTTATATTTTTTGTTTTAATATTAAGAAACATGTCAAGATGAACGATAGCAGAGTGATAGTTTACCTCCATAACCACTGCGTCTCTGCAGCTTCATGCCAATCCTGAGCAACATGTGACATTTGAAAGAAACAAATATAAATAAATATTATTTAAATAAGTAAAACTTTGGATTGGGAGTAACTTGGTCTGCGAGTGTTTTGCAAGACGAGCAAAATAGATTAAATAGATTTCAACTCGATAAACGAGTGAGGTCTTGATATACGAGTGGTCCGTATACATTTGTCCACAGAGCATCACATAATCACAACTGAGCTAATGGTTCTTCTCCCTCTCACACTGTGGGATTGTGGGTAATCGCCTCCCATACTCGGTCTCAGTTTGCGTGCATCACTCGTATAGTCAACGGCTGTGCACACGTACACTGTTTATCATAAACAGCATTGCTGAAAGCATTTTTTTATTTTGTGTTTAACTGTTTAACGACATTTCTGCAAAATCCTCAAAAGGAGGCAAAAGCAAGTGTCGTTAGGGAGATTCACTGTTTATGGGGTCATGTGGTTAAAAAAATAAATAAAAAAAAGGAATTCACAAAAATGTTCACACCAAATACTAAACCGAGCGCGCGGACTCCTAAATCGAGCGCACTGATTGAAAAATCATGTGCGCAGTCACACTAAAAGAAAGTGTGTGTGTGTGTGTGTGTCTGTGAAAGTCATCCTACACAGTAGCCTTTAGGTACTTTTTTACATTACTTTTTTTTTTTTACTGAATATTTATTAAAGATTTCTTTTTTTTTTTTAATGTTATAACGTTTGCATGAAATCTGTCTTCACATTTTTGCTAATTTCACATCTGTCACTTTTTTTTATAATGAGTATTACAATTAAAAAATGTAAAGAATAAAAGTATAAGATGCAAGATTTAGGTGTAAAAATATAATTATACAATTAACTATCCACAGTTAA
This sequence comes from Clarias pachynema, assembly GCA_030014365.1. Taxonomy (NCBI): domain Eukaryota; kingdom Metazoa; phylum Chordata; class Actinopteri; order Siluriformes; family Clariidae; genus Clarias; species Clarias pachynema. The sequence goes on along the minus strand of JAQMYL010000015.1, from coordinate 832,619 downwards.
CAGAACAAAACATAAACAAATAGAAGATATACAGAATGTAGAAAATATGTAAATAAATGACAAGAATATACAGAATAAACAAACAAATTAATTAATTATTAAAAAAATAGAAGAAATAACCTAAATGGGGAAACAAATCACAGTGTTTCATCGTCTACATCTGAATGTTGAGATAGTAACAGAAAAGATTTTTATTTTTATTTTTTTATTAAATTTTTATTTGTATAGCACTTTTAACAATTGTTACAAAGCAGCTTTACACAATCAAAAGAAATTATGGTTGGATTTCTGGTTTTCTATTAGATTTAATAAGTGAACGAGATTTTGGATTTCACAGAGCAAAGATGATAGTTCAGGAAATTATTTAGAAAATTTATATTTATGAATGCAGAATTTGGCCATTAAAATATAAAGTTGAGAAAATGATTTAACTGATATTTGTTACTGTGGGAGAAAAAAATTACAGAAAAATTATATCCCTAAAAGTAAAAATGTGAATATAAGATTCATGAATATATATAAAAATATCATTTTCAAGTGTCCGTGCACTGTTAGATAAGTAAAAAAAAAGGCGAACACATTCTTTCTGTTGGTTTTTATAACGTACGTACAGCTGATCCTCGGTATACGAATGTCCTCCCTCAGGAAATGTAGCTTTAAGAATTTAAATTTGCCTCGGCGTACGAAGCATTTTTGCCATACGATCGACCCAACTGAATCGACCCGAACCCCAGATAAGAGTCACGTGTTCGCCCGGGAGTCGTTCAAAACCTGTCTGCATCAGTGTAAAGCCAAGCCAAGCGAGTTTACATATTTTTGTGGGTTGTTTCTGCATTTTGTGTGAGATTTAGTGAAGACATTTCACTTTGGGTCCCAAGAATGTTATCAAGCTGCTTTCAGTTTCTGACTCTTTACCCCAAGGACCCTCTGTGTAAAGCTTTATCTGCATGTCATGCTTATTTATCATTTATCATTGTATTACAAACAAACATTTATTACTCCATACAGCTCATTTTACCTGCACTGAGCTGTTTACATTAACATTTAACTCAAAATTTTACAAATTACTTCAAAAAGTTTCATAAAAACATGACCATAAAAACACTAAATTTCGTGCTACAGGGAGAATTTAATGTTTTGACCAATAAAGTGATTTTGAAGTTCGATCTTTAACTCAAATAGGATTTACTGAAAGTGAAATTGTATTTATTCTCTTTTCTCTTCCGGGTTTGATTAACCCCGCCTTCCGCGCAGTAACTGGATACAAGCTTCCAATCTGTCAAAACATCAAACGGTCAAAACACAACTAGCCAATCCCTGCAGAAGGGGCGGGGCCTGTCGGAATACGGATGGGGAAAGAATAACTGCCAACTGAACTTCCGCGTTGTGTAACAGAGTCTTACCTTACAAACGCACGACACTTTGATTAGATCATCTTCACTGAGGAAAGAAAATATACTTATTAAACTGTCCAAAGTTAAATTGTGCTCGTTATGTTCCATCGTGTGCGTCTTTAGGAGAATAAACAAAAATAAAGTGCACAAACGCCCATCTGTTTTTACGGCACTTCTCCTGCTACGGCAAGCCTCCTTGGACATTCTGCTAGTATCGCGTTTTTAAAATCTGTGCCGCACAAATACTAACTAACTACTAACTAATTACTCAAATGTAATAATAAATGTTATATCCTCCTGACTACCAGGAAAAAAAAAATGTTCAAATTACTTTTATTTTTCCTTTTTCCAATTGTTTGAAAGGC
>JAQMYL010000015.1:805636-826694 GCA_030014365.1 Clarias pachynema | reverse complement strand
ATAGGGTGCCAATACTTGTGGTTGTTTGGATAGATAGATAGATAGATAGATAGATAGATAGATAGATAGATAGATAGATAGATAGATAGATAGGGTGCCTATACTTGTAGTTGTTTGGATAGATTGATATATAGATAGGGATTTGTATTGTATTTTTATCTGCTCGTTAATCCTCTAATGCCTTAATAACCTGTAATAAAGATACAGACACACATACAGTATGAGCAATAGAGCAATAACAAATAAAGTGACAACAGAAACCATAATTATACAACAAACCACTGTCTCAGAATAAAAGTACCTAATTGTCCTCATTACTATAAGGGCACCATAGAGGGCCGTGTTGTTCCCTTATTAACCCGTAAAGACGCACACAGTGCAAGTGAAATTACCTTTATTTTACATTTAACGGTTCATTAATGTTCCTGAAGGTGAGCTGATGTGATTTTAAAGGTAACCTGTTGTCGTCCATAAGGGTCAGGCTGGTACCGTTCACTCTGACAGTCTACAGTAAGTGCAGGATGTTAGTGATAAATCAATGCTTTTTGTCCATCCTGTGTATATAACGGACAGCACGTGGACCTGTGTACTCACTCAGCAGATTGACGTTCTGTATCTCTGTTGAATCTGCTGTAGAGGGTTCTCGTCAGTGATAGCGCTGGGAGCGAGCATCATCTGCAACAAAATCCCAGGACTCGCACCTCGACAGAGGATCATCTGCCAGAGTCGCCCGGACGCCATCATCGTCATAGGAGAAGGAGTGCAAATGGGCATCAATGAGTGCCAGTTTCAGTTCAAGAACGGCCGCTGGAACTGTTCTGCCCTCGGCGAGAGAACCGTCTTCGGAAAAGAGCTGAAAGTGGGTATGTTGGAAAATGCAAACTTTTTGTTGTTGTTGTTATGTGTCGAGGTGAACATGTGCAGGAATGCATGCATGATGCAACCAATGTAGGAGTTCCTTTAGCACCACGTGCTGTAAAATTAAACATGATGTCCTCTTCATTAATTCAGGACTCATTCATCACCCCAGGTGTTCTCTCTCTCTTTCTCTCTCTGTCTCTCTCTCTGTCACTCTCTCCGCAAGAGTTCATGTAGCTTCTAGGTGTTCATTTAACCCTGTAGGATTCGATTCAGTCTGTGCTCGGGAACACAACACCTGTTGCGTAACAGTGTGACTGTAAAGTAAATGTGCTCTGAGAGTTGAGTAACAGCTCGCTCCTGAACCCCAGGCGAAAACAGTTGAAACGACAACATGTGAAAACACACAGCTAAATCTTTAACGCTGAGGGAAAAGCTGCGAAATGCATGAACTCCTGAATCAACTCCTGAATCAAACTCCTGGTGTGAGTTCAGGATCACAGCACTTATATTTCATTCCAAAAACTCACTCTTGTGTTTCTCAGAGTTACAAAATACTCTTAGTAATTGAACACACACCCAAATCTTTTACATTCTCAAAACATCAGCATTAATCTGTATAATCTCCGATTTAAAAGAGAGAGAGAGAGAGAGAGAGAGAGAGAGAGAGAGAGACAGAAGCAACCTTCTCAGTGTGAACATTTCATTTTGTACTGAAACCTTTTGTGATTATTTAACACACACATTTTCTGCATAACTTTCCTGAATAAGGAATAAAATACCTTTAGTGTCCTACAGGAGACTAAGAACCCTTGTTTGCCATAATGATCCCTTTAAGAACCATTTTAGAAAGCTACAAACCTTCAAGAACCCTTTAAAAACCTTTGAAGAACTTTTGAAGAGTGTACAGTAATCATGTTTGTAACTTTGTGGAAAAGAAAGCACTAAAAGAAGTTTCTTTAAAGGTCCTGTGTAGAGCTATGAAAAAGTCAGAAGTAAAGACCTTTAAAAATGTGTTCACTTTCTGCAATCTGCTTTATAAGCATTCGGTCGTTCTTTGATTTGTTACAGGTTGTTTTCCTACAAGAAATGGTTCTAATTTGAATAATTTGAGAAAGCTATACATATATAGTCATCCAAAGATCCCTCAATAAACCTTTGAACTCCATCTGTAAACTCTGAAGGGTTCTTTTTAAATGTCAATGTAGCTCCTACTACAGACGGCTTCCCTTTCATGAAGACATCCAAGCAGAAGCCCTTTGGAAAGCTGCAAATCTTTAACTAACCCAAGAGTCCATGGGGAACCACTGGAGAACTCCAGATTGTGTGTTTCTCTATCAGAAAGGGTTTCTTGTGGAGCCTTTGTAGTAAACTTCAAACAAACCTTGAAACAAATGAAACGTCTTGGGCTTTGTATGGTTTAGTCATAAGGATGAACATCACAGGCTCATGGTAGAACCTCACACGAGGGTTTTCTTCTAAAACTAAAAGCACCAAAACCTTTGAGGAAACTTGTTCTATATCTTCTATTAGTTTCACTGAAGTTTCACGATAGTCCCTGTTAACAATCAGTGAGTTTAAGTGCTTTTCTCTCACAAACAGTTCCTCATAGAACCATTTAGAAACTATGACGTCTTAATAATCCAATCGACCATTAAAGAACCTTCTAGTTTCTGTGACAGTTTATAACTGGTTAATGATGCGGTACAGAAGCTGCACAGGGTTCTTAGGTTCCTAAAAGCGTTCTGCTGGAAACAGTTTCTAACCCGGTAATTCTGCTGCAGGGTTCCACACTGAACACTTTACGGTGTGAAAGGGTTCTTAGAAGACTTTTAACTGAAAAAGTCTTCATTGGAGAGATCGCCACAGAACCTTTAAACGGGTAGAAGCAGCTAGGGAGTCTTAGCCACTTACATGGTTCTACATGAGAGGAACTTTTTTTTTTTTTTTGAAGGTTCTACAGTATATCAAGACTTTAAGGCTTAGAACCTGCTTGGTTTAATAGCTGTAATGGTTTAGTGGATAATTACTGTAAAGGTTCTCAGTCACTTAAAAGGAAAACCTCTTTGTTGAAGAGTTCTCTACAGAACCCTTAAAAGTGTAAAAGCTGCTAAGGGTTTATCTCCACTTAAATGGTTCTACATGGAACCTGTTCTGAAGTTTCTACATTAAACCTTGAAGGTTAAGCTGCTCATTGGATAATTAATGGCTCTTAGCTGCATAAAATGGTTCTTGATGTTGTAGGGTTCTACACAGAATTCTACATAAAGTTTCCACAGTTTAAATCTGCTTAAAATGGTTTTTAGCACTTTGTATTAGAATTCTAACTAGGGCTCTTCAGCAGAAGAGCAAGTGAAGAACCCTTAAGACGTGTTAATGTTTCGCGATTTTCCAGCAGCAGGTCTGAGAAGCACACGGAGCGAGGGAACGGTTCTGCATGCCTGAGATGTCTGTGAGATGAGATGAGTGTGTGTTTGGTTCCCTCAGGTCATGCAGGTAGACAGAGATCCAGGTGTGTCCTTGTTGGTTTTGTAAATGAATATTGAAGCTCCGCCCCCCCCGGCACAGACGCTCGACGCGAGAAGAGTTCAGACTAAACCGTCAACACGTCTGTTTGCGTTTGTCACGTTCTGCTGAACACGTTCTACACATTTCTGTTATTTAGTGCGAATTAAAGTGCAGGAGAATCCCTCTTTCCTTTTTTTCCTTAAACCGGAAATAAATTCCGGTTCTTTACGGCTCAGAGAGAAATTTTTAACTCAGAAAGTGTTCAGAAAGTCGGTTCCACTTAGACCAAAACAAGAAGATCTTTTATTCTGTCTTTTTCTACCAAGTAGGGTTAAAATGTTGACATAAAACATATTTACATATAAACAAATAGAAATATTTTGAAAATAGTATTAAAAAGTTACAAAAATCATACACAATTAAAGTACACAATTAAGCTATAGCATTTAAATGCTAAAAATATTTATAAATATTTATTATTATATACTATTATATAAAAAAACAAACAAATAAAAAAGTCGGGTAAACAAGTTAAAATAAGGAAGGCCTTTACATATACAAGTATTAAATACAATATAATATATATATATATATATATATATATATATATATACAGTATATATTTATAAAATATAATAAAATCTGAATTAACCATATTTATATAAAAAATAATCAGTAACATAATAACTAAATAAAATTAATGCTTTAATAATAATAATAATAATTATTATTATTATTATTAAGAATATATAATATGTTTTATATAATTATTAAGCATGAGCTGATGATTTCTTTTTTATTGTTATTTTTTAATTTACAAGGCCATTATCTAGGCCTTGTAAATTAAATGTTTTTTTAATTTACAAGGCTTTACCTGTTCTGAAGTTTCTACATTAAACCACGATTACACAAAACACTCCAGTGTGTGTAAATGATTTATCAAAAGGAAGATGTGTGATAACCTCAGGATGCACAGGGTGTAGATCTCTCTCTCTCTCTCTCTCTCTCTCTCTCTCCTTTCTTAAAGTTGTGATTTTTGTAACAAGACAAAAAGTATAAAGCACCTTATGTATATTTATAATTACTGTAAATGCAGGTGACAAGCGATCCAGGTGCCGAATCCCTGCAGCAACACTGGAAGGTTCATAAACTATTTCACACATCTAGCAGTTAAAGACTTCATTTAAAAAGAATTCTAGATAATTAGTGAACTCTAAAACTGGAAATCAGAGACTGTACACACACAAGCCCCGCCCCCTCTGTCCAAAGAGGCGGTCCCCTTGTTGGTAAAGATAATACCTGTGTGTTTTTTTATATTAATTTATCTTAACCAAAGATCACGTTTTTTCAGAGTGAAAGCGTTCGAACTGATACAAGTTTGTTCACACAGGATTAAAAATCAATAAGGTTTTAGAAGCGTCACCGAGATGGCCGACGAGGGGGCGGGGTTTACTGTTAGTTTTTAACAAAATAGTCAAAGATGGTTTTGTATCTGTCAAAACACACACCTGTCACTTTGACAATGAACAACGCTCATACAGAATGCAGGTGTGTAAATAATACACTCCGTGAAGAATCAGTAACTGCGCTTGTCAATACACATCCGGAGCTAGTGTGTGTGTGTGTGTGTGTGTGTGTGTGTGTGTGTGTGTGTACAGATCAGGTTACACACACTTGACATTAAATCAGTCTCCATCATGTTTGATGTTTTTCTGACACAGAAGCTGAAATTAATCAGCTACTGTATAAAACGTGATTATACTGTAAGTGTTAAACGTTTTGTTAGTGAAACGCTAGCGAGAGCCTGTTAGCCTTTAACGAATATGAAATTAGCTCAAAGACAATGAGAGGCTGCTCGCGATCGATACTTAGCCAGCTAGATGTGTTTAGCAGCTTTTGTTAGCACACAGCTGGTGTTACATATTCAAGAAAAGTTACGTATATGTGATTTACTGGTAAAAAAAAAAAACTGCTAAGCGGTTCCTCTGTACAGCGGAGGCGAGGGATTCAAGCGTGTGGGGAAATGGTACGGTCTGTTACACTGGTGATGGTTTTAGTTATTGAAGTTTATGTTTGTCTGTTTCAGGCAGTAAAGAAGCCGCATTCACGTACGCCATCATTGCAGCGGGCGTGGCCCACGCCATCACAGCAGCATGCACGCAGGGGAACCTGAGCGAGTGCAGCTGCGATAAGGAAAAGCAGGGGTTCCACGGCCGGGCGGACGGGTGGAAGTGGGGCGGCTGCTCGGCCGATATCCGCTACGGCCTCGGCTTCTCCAAGGTGTTCATGGACGCTCGGGAGATCAAACAGAGCGCCAGGACGCTCATGAACCTCCATAACAACGAGGTGGGACGAAAGGTACGTAGGTTACAGAGTTACAGAGGAAAAACACTAACCAGATCATTCTTTAAAGTAGAATAGAAACAAGTAGCGCTAGTGTGGTTTATATTAAAGGAGCGGTCAGTGATTTTCGGAACGTTAGATGTTAGGGTCAGGTGTAGATCAGAGGTTCATTGGACTACGGTTCGGAAGGTCCCAGGTTCAAACCCTATGACCATGAAGATGCCACTGTTGGGCCCTTGAGCGAGGCCCTTAACCCTCAACTGCTCAGATGTGTAATGAGATAAAAATGTAAGTCGCTCTGGATAAGGGTGTCTGCCAGGATGCTCAAATGTAAATGTCCCCATCAGTCAGGAACGCTCTGCGTCTCGCGCTAACGCTGTGCTAGCTGATAAGGTTATTAATGCTAAGTGCACAGACAAAATCATCAAAAGATGATTATTTTCCTGTAATAGTGTTTTATTTCTCCTGTGGCAACTTGGTAAAGATAGCAAATTATTTAGAAAGGAGTGGAATATCATACTTCTTTCTGAACACTGAGTCAAAGTTTGATTTGAACCGTACATACAGTATTATACTGTACACATTTGAGGGGCGTTCAAGACAAACCGGGCGGGACTAAGAGTTCATTTCTTCTTTTGTGCAGTAAATTGTGGAATCTGAGTGAAACAGGTTCCCTCCTGAACCTTAGCTTATCTGCTCCAGCACTGACACTGGAGACTCCTTCCATGAATGTGATAATAACTGCACGTTTCTCCTGACAGAATGCGGGACTTTTTTTGTGCTGTGTGTATCAGCTGTTACTACAGAATCAATAACATTATTAGAATATAAACCTGTGATTTGCTGAAATCTAACCCAAATCCTGACCTCGAGTTAAACCTGATGCACTTCACAGATCTAGAAGGAAGTCGGGGGCGGAGACAGACTCTGCGCTAGAGCTCTTGGCATCTTGGCGCTCGGGCGTCAGCATCCTGGCACCGAGTCCGAGGGCGAGTTCGAGTTCGAGCTGGCAGCTCAATAATGAGAAGCTTTTAGGGGCTAAGAGCAGTTTAAGTGGCAGAGTTTGATTACCAGAGCAGATCAGAGGATCTAGACAAAAGCATTGGCTCCCCCATGTTCTGCTCAGTTTACAAGGCACTGACTCACACCGCGATCCCCTATAGGTTTCATCTCTCCGGCTAATGGTGAAAAACGGCGACATGTTTCATCTCTTCCACGCCCTGCCTTTGTGTGTCAGACCTTTTAGCTTCTCTAAATGACTTTCTTTTTTTTTTTCACTTTCACCTGCATCGCATGAACCTCGTCCCTCTCTCCCACTCTGCCTCTCTCCGTCCCACCTCCTGCGGTCTTTGATGTGGTGCGAGTTCATATCTCCAGGCTAAATCGTCTCCATAAAAGCTTTTTTTGAATGTGTATGTGTATGCGTGTGTGTGTGTGTGTGTGTGTGTGTGTGTGTCATGCATCTTTTCTTCTTCGCATCAATAGCGGTACAATTCAGCGTGTTCAGACGCCCAACATCGCTTCCAGCTCAATAAATCCCAGTGCTTGGGTTTAATGAGGAGGAAAAGAAGTCTCCGTCTTGTCTCTCGTTTGTTCCACGAGTTCTTATAAAGACGATTCATGGCTCCTCAGTCATCCGTGCTCTTTTTTTTCCCTCCTCTCTCCGTCTTTTTGGCTCATGTCTGATTCACACTGGCTTATCTACACGACTAAATTGGCTTTTAGTGGCCTGAGTTTGCTTCCAGGTTCATTCTATCTGTAGGTTTTGTCTCTCGGCTGCTAAAAGAAGCCTCTGTTGGGACGTTTCCTCTCTCCGAGTCTTAATGTATGCTGGCTGATGTAATGACATCTTGGCTGTCGTTGCTCACCGCTAAACAGGAGATAACAAAAGCCATCGGCCGTTTTAGCCACTGCATTTAACGGCTAAGTGGCTCTGAAAAGGTCATGTTGATTGGTGGTGTGTGAGGAGGAAAGAGAGGAACTTTGTGCGAGGGTGAGAACACGGTTTAAAACGCTGGCCTCGTCTCGCAGGGTAACTTTGAAAGTGACATTTAAAGCAGTTTCACTTAACTCCTTTTCTTCGGGTCGGGTGTAAAATCGGACATGTTCGGGGATTGTTATGAGGATTATTAGACTGAAAAGGGAAATCTGATATCTTAAGCATTTCAGTTAACAGATCTGATCACACTACCTACCTGTCTGCATCATTTAAACTCAATTTTAGATTTTAAAAATAACTTGAAAAACTCCTCAGCCTGATGCAGAAGTGGGAGGTAACCGAGTTCGTGTCCTCCGTTACTGTACATACTGTATTACATATTCCATGTATCTGTACTTTACTTGAGTAGTTTTATTATATAATACTTTTTACTTTTACACTGTTTACCGTAAAAATCTGCGCTTTATTTAACTACATTTCTGAGTTTTTGAAGCAGGAATATTTTTATTTTACTATGAAAAAAGGCTACAGTGAGCTACAGTAATACAAGTCCTGATGCTTTTGATACTTAAGTGAATTTGAATGCGAGTACTCGTGTACTGTTACTTACGTGCATAAGTATTTACAGTAGGTCTACTTTTACTTAACTATTATTTGTCCTGGGGAATCTCTACTTTTACTTAAGTGCAGGACTTTGTGTACTTTGTCCAGCTCTACTGCGACGCTCCCGCAGGTCCCGGCTCACAAATTCCTACTTTGCAGTTAGTTCCTGTTTACTGTTTGACACGTACAGTATAATCGTTACTTCATCTTCTCCCGTCATAAACAGTACAACCTCTCGGTAAAAGTGTACAGAGATGTCTGGAAGACACATGAAGGCTTTAAGGAAGTTCCAGTGATTGTTGTTGTCTCTGGTGTGTGTCTCACACCCACAAGCGACTACTTTAGCAGTTGCTACACACCCTTAAAAGTCAAACAACAACAACACCTGAAATGCTGGTCTCCCAGGAACTCCTTTAATGGCCCTTTCTTTAATTTGATCACCAAACTCCTCCTGTTTTTCCTGGACAGTGGAGGAGCTCAAACTGCCCACTGCACCACTTGCATAGAACAGGAACTCAGCTGGTTATTGTCGCGTCCCCTCGTACAGTCCTGACCTCGCTTCCAAAGCCAATTCCACATGTTGTGGGCCGTTAAAGGATTTTTCTTTCTACCTTGCTACCTAAGAGCAAAAGTGTTCTAAGAGTTTTTAGTCTTAGAACTGTTTTGTTATTCTTACACTGTTATCAACAGTCCCGCTTTGACTCGAACGCCCGGTGTAGAACTGTTAACTTCTATATAAAATGGAAATAAGCATTCTAGGAACTTTACAAAACTCAAAAATCCCTACAGTATATATACACACTGAGAACGCTACAGCATATGGAATTGCAGGAATTTGAAGCTTCTACCAAAATGCCTGACTGCACCTTTAATTACAAGAGAATAAACAGACGTTTTAGGGAGCAGGTCCAGGTGGACAATTTAGGTAGAATTTCTAACAGGTGAAATAGAATCAGGTGTGATTATGGATTCAGTGGACGTCTCTGGTCAGACGGTTCTCAAAACCTTTAGAGCAGGAAACACTTTCAGTAGCCAAAATCTGACTTTCCATGTTTTTGGTGCTTTATATAAACCCCTGAATTGTTCCACATGCTCTCCTCTGAACAGGTCCTGGAGCGGAACATGCATCTGGAGTGTAAGTGTCACGGCGTGTCGGGTTCCTGCACCACCAAAACATGTTGGACGACTCTGCCCAAGTTCCGCCAGCTGGGCTACATCCTAAAGGACAAGTACCTGCAGGCGGTGCACGTGGAGCCGGTCAAAGCCAGCCGCAACAAGCGTCCCACCTTCCTGAAGATCAAGAAGCCGTTCTCTTACCGCAAGCCCATGGACACGGACCTGGTGTTCATCGAGAAGTCGCCGAGCTACTGCGAACCGGACCCTGTGACGGGCAGCGTGGGGACGCACGGGCGGGTGTGCAACAAGACCATCACGCATCACTCCAACAGCTGCGACCTGATGTGCTGTGGGCGGGGCTACAACACGCACCAGTACTCGCGGGTGTGGCAGTGCAACTGCAAGTTCCTGTGGTGCTGCTACGTCAAGTGCAACACCTGCAGCGAGAGGACAGAGGTGTACACGTGCAAGTGAGCGAAGCCGCGCCGAATCACCTCGGATGGCGGTTTGCGATGCTAGCGCTAATGACGATATCTTTTTCTTTGCACAATATAACCACTGGATGACTTTATGATTACTTCCTGGACTGAGCGACGTCCATCGCGGTGCTTTCGGAGCGCTCAGGCGGGTTTGTTGACCTGCGAGGCCCCGCGGCGTCCGGACGAGTCTGGATCTGTCTGAAACGTCTTTAATGCTCCGCTATTAAGACTTTTCTCCACCCGCGATCAAAGATAATGAGCGTGTACACGCCAAACAAAACGAGAACTCATTTAAAGAAATGAGTTTTATTTATTTATTCATTTATTTTGGCTTGAGATATGAAACGTTGGTAGCGAGAGCTGATTCGATTCACACTGGAAGCTGAAAAGTACTACTGAGCACACGACTACTGAAAGCCTACTCACACTGAAACACTCCTGGCATGCCGGATTCTTCTTCTGTAGCAACAGCATGCCTTTTTATAAATAATCTCCGCTCTATTTTGCTGCTAGTCTGGATTATCACGCACAGTGCGCTAGTGGAATAACTCCTGATTAAAACCCTCGATGTATATTTTTAACCGCAGTAGCGATACGAGTCCAGACGAACTGAACTTTACACTCAGAGTATATTTTGTGAAAAGAGTATTTGTATTTTTATAAGAATGTTTTATTTATACTGTCGGTTTTCTCCTGTTCATCGTGCACACTGTCGGTTCGCTCCCGCGACACTTCTGTGGAATTATGGGTGACTTTTACACGGTTCTACTCGCAGATGTTAGCGCCATTAAATTCAACCTAACGCACTCCAACGGCTTCGTCTGTTCTTATCATCCAGGTGTCAAGGATTCGCCTCATCGGGGAGAACGTCTGCGAGTTGGGGAGATTTTTAAGAATATATTTACACCACAAACTGAAATTACCACTACTTTATTTAAAATATATTAACCCTTATGAGGTTCTTCGGTTCTCCCTCTGAGGGAATCCTCAACATCCATAAATTGTTTAAAATCTAATCCAGATTATTCTCAAAGATATAGATTTGTTTTGTTACTCTGAACAAAAATGTTCATTCACATGAATCTTCATGGAAATGCCTAACAATCAGTTTTACTGATCTGTTCTACAGAGAACCCTACAGCACATGGTTCTCCTCAGCAGAAAAGGTTCCCATTATGTAAGAATGTAAGAGTGTGTGATGCATCCTCCTAAATTCACGCTCAATGTTTTATTCTTAATATCTAGAACCTGATGGTCGTGTAACATTTAGCCTCATGGTTCTTCCAAAGTACAAGTAGAACCCATTGTGGAAGGCGAAGCAGAACCCTCATCTATAAAACCCTTGAACGAACCCTTGCAGAAACTTTGCTTTTAATAAAACTGCACCTGATAGATAAACGTTCCACACATGACACATGGTTCTAGTTCCAGGTTCCTCTGGTAGAACCTTTATCCTTATCAGAAAGGGTTTTGGATGAGACACTTTGAAGAAGGGACAAGTCTTCTCCTGAAGTGTGTATCAGTGACACTGAGAAGCTCATTTTTAAACTTCTGACAGGTTCTAGAGATGTTGTGCTGCACAATAACACAGTTGATACACAAAAGGTTCTTTAAGGGGTTTATTTAATAATTAAGGGTTCTTTGCTTTCAAAATGCCATGAAAGTTCTACTTGGAAGCTTTATGGTTTTCAGCAGAGAACAGGGAATGATTAAACGTTATATCTAGAACTCCGAACAAGTGTTTTTTATAAGACTTCAATCCTAAAAGTTCACTTAGAACCAAAAAGGTAAATGGGTTCTAGATCTCCTCATGGGTTCTAGATTGTAGATGCAAAAAATAATCTAGATATATAAAGCATTCTTTAGTGGTACGTTTTACAAGTTATTTTAAATAAACAAACAAAAAAGGTTCTACCTGGACATGTTTCTAATAGGAACACACTTTGTTGTAGGGTTCTACGTAGAACCTTCCGTGTTTCCTCCAGAGGCATAACCTTAAACATTCTACAGAGAACATTCCAAAAATTATAACTACCTTTATTTTCTTCTTCTTCTTTTTCTCCTTATTATTATTATTATTATTATTATTATTATTATTATTATCTAAAGCTTATGAGATTTAGCTCCCAGTGATGGTTCACACTTAGAATAAAGGTTCTCCTTGGGTTCTTTGGAGAATAAAGGCTTTTCCTTGAGGGGAAACACTACTTGAAGCTTTAACGGTTCAACAGATAGAAAAGGATTTGTGTATTTAACAACATGCAAATGAATCTGATTGTATTTAATCATTTCAACATTGTTCTAATGGTTCTCATCAACAGGAGAATGTTTTTTCCTAAAACAGAGAACACCTAAAGAGGCCTCTAAAGGCGTCCCGGTGAGAACTTGTTTATCTCAGGCGACTCTCAGGTGATGGACGACTCTGACTCGCTCTTCATTTCCCTTAAACTGTGTGTTGCTACAACAACTCGGTCAGAGAGGCGCGAAATGCAGAGCCGGGCCAGACGCTAACGCTCCAGAACCGCGCACATGTCCTGCATACTAACTTCCAAAACCCTGAACTCTAAGTGAAGATGTAAAGATGTACGGATGTAAAGATCTCCGCGCTGCTGTCAGAAGAATCGAGAGGACTGAACTGAAGCGGATCCGAGCGGAGAGATGAGTTCGCGGATTAGTTAAAGTTAAACCAGAATAACCGAGAGCACGGTTAAAGGAATAAATCACGTGGTTTTGTAAAAGCGTAAAGCTTTATGCGCGCTCGTTTGCATCACTGAGGACGGCGGCCGCGTCGTGAGGTCGTCCTCTGAGCGGAGAGCAGAGTTAACGATTAATTCGAGCTCATTGATGGGGAAAAGTAAAGTCACTCAGGACCATGTGACTTTTAGGAGATCGATCACGCTGTCTGAGGCCTTAAAGGGAAAAATTACCGCTGACTTTTACTCTGGCGGGGGGTGGAGGGGGGGATTGGGGGTGGGGGTTATGGGGCGTGGCGGTGAAGTTGAGTATGGTGTGGCCATGAAATAATCAGATTAACACACACTAAGACATCAGTTATATTTGTGATTATTATCATGAAGGGGATTTTAATTTAACATTTTTCTTCTTTTGTTTTTTCTGAAACGTTTTTCCGACCTCAGGCGCTTTATTCCTCTTATACCAGAGCAATTACAGTTTTTTTTTACAAAATTAAAAACTAGATGTTGCTTATTGACTTGCATAACAATATATAATAAATGTTTTTGAAGTTGGAAGGATATTAGCATCTGAGAATAAAAATTCCGACCTCTGACTGGAATTTTGCACCAAACAATCAAACTTTTTTTTTTTTTTGACAACATAATACACATTAAATGTTGCACAGCATGCCTTTTCTAGAAGTTTCTTATCAAATTTGTTTATCGTAGAACATGTCATGCGACATGTCTTTAAATATCGTGATCACTCGTTCCGATTTTTTCTCTGTAAAATCGCAGTGACTGAGAAAGCAAATTGCGAAGAAGCGTAAACTCGTCTGTGCTGAAGATGTGTGAAAAGTTACAGCAACAGCTTAACCTCTGACACTGGAGACTCCTTCCACTGATCTTAAATTTAACAGCTCGATTAAAAATTTTAAACTGAAGTTTATTATCAGTGGCGCGTGCGCTGTAGAAGTCCCTGTAAACAATCTGTTACTATGGAAACGATAACGAGCGTATTGATATAAACCCACGTTACTGACAGAGCTGCTATTACAGAGAATTAATCAACACCTTCTGACCAATCAGCCAATCAGAGCGCAGGACTCGGCGGCGCTGCGGGTGCAAGATCGTTCTCTGTTAATCTCCGGTTCGTGTGGGTTTAGTTTGTTGAGCGTGTGCTGGAGATGTTTTCCGTCGTACAAGAGATCAAGAAAAACAATTATGTTCTCAGGACTGTTTTTACAAACACACACACACACACACACACACACACACACACACACACACACACACACACACACATACACACACTGCTTGGGATAGACAAACAGAAAGCGCTTGATGTTGGTCCGGCTCTGATGTGGAAGCTTTGATTGGGGTTTGTAGACGAGTCAGTAGCTCGTGCTGGAGTTCTGCCACGGCTTCATATTCTGATACGGATCTTTAAGAGCTTTGAATTTTGAACCCGGACCAAAAATTCCTGCTCGAGGCGCCCCTTTTTTTTTTCCAGAACGTTCCACAGGACTTTTTTTTTCTTCTTCTTTTTCTTCTCTTGAATTTATTATCATTAATCAAAAATCCTGGCTGCTGATGTTTTCTCATAAAGTCTCATTACGCACAGACGTGAAGATAAACGACCGCTTTAAACACGCCTAATTGGGACGGGAATAACAGATAAAAACATTTCTCTGAATGTTGAATGAAACGAGGAGAAGGAGAAGACTGCGAATGTGTTTTTCACTTCACGCTCTGCTAGTCCATAAATCATGACACATAATTCCATCAGTCGTGCTTTTTTTTCTCCCCCTCCGTCTCGTCTGGTTTAGACATGTACAGCACCTGAGATGTTCGGTTTGAAAACTTGTGCCTCTCAAACACGTTCTTTGCATACTCTCTGTATCACGATGGCCTTCGCGAGATAACCGCCGTGATGTGTGTCAGCGTTACCGCCATTTTGTTTGTTGGTTCGAGCAATTCGACGTGTTTTGCCAACATGTAGGCCGGACTGCTGCTTGTAAACATTCCAAGAAGAGCTCGGTAAAGCCTGAAGGGAAGATCACTAGACACTGAGATTAACGCAGCACCGAGAAAAACTGGCTTGAAGTGTGACGTCCGAGACACGAGGAGCCAGCGCTCTGAGCGAGCTTTAGCAACCGCGTTCTTTGAAGGTCGCTCGCGTGCATTCCGCAGTGTGTGTTGTGAGATTGTTAAGCATCCGAGAACCCCATATGATACTTTCCCGCGCTTGTGTGTGGGGTATAGTGGTCCCTCATGCACGCTTCACACTCCTCCTGCATATCAATCAGGTGAAGTGGCGCTAGACGTGAAACGTTTAGAACATTAAAGCAAAACCACTTTCTTTTCCCTTTCTTCTTTTTTTTCCTCCTTTAACCTCAGATATCTTATGCAACTTCATGAGATGAATCGCTGTCGTTCTGCCAACCGTTCAACATTTCATAAAACATAAACAACAAAAAATACTGTTAAAAATGGTCCTAAAATTATAAAATCAGAAACAGAAGAAGTAAAAATGATTGTCAAAATGTTTGGTTAAACTTTTTTTTTACATTTAAAATTTTCATCCACAATTTGAAATTTTGCAAAAGTGAGAAATGTCTAAGTGAAACTGAAGTTTTTGTGTCTTTTTATATATTTTTTATTTAGATGACTGCAGGAAAAATCTAAACATGTTTTGATTTGAGCAAAAATGTTAAGAAAATCACTTTTTTAAAAATAATTCTGGCAAATTTTTCTTTTAAAGAAAATCACAGATTCGATGAACCACTTAAATATTTACTGTATATTTTTCAGTTTTATTTATTCCTGGTTGTCTAGGTAAGTATACTTTAATATCAGTATCTAATGAAAAGAAAATAATTCTTTTAAATGCATATTTTAACTTTGCATCTCGCATCAAACTGTCATTTATTTATTATTTAAATTTATTAGTATAAACAATGTTCAAACATTGTAAATTTATAAATATAAGGTTTTATTCTGGACATAAATGCGTTCACGAGAGAAAAAAAAGAATTGTTGACGTGGTGTAAAAGAAATAAAACACTAATAGAACACACTTTTAGAGGAAAATAATTAACTACAGGATTGTAACAGTGACTCTTCTTCATTATAACACATCATCACTCAGTATTTTACTGACACACACACACACACACACACACACACACACACACAGAGAATGTTCATTACTTCATTCAAACCTCAAAAGTGAATTTTCCTATAATGAAGTGTAAATCAGTCTCGTTCTCTCGGTTGTGAGCTACAGGAATAAAACACTCTCGAGTCCTGCAGGTTGTTACGGCTGAACCTTTGAGCTACAGCGTGACTTTAAAGTCATGGATTTAATTATGGATTTGATCGGCTCTGTCATGACGACAGCTCGCTGCAGACGACGGCGTTTGTAACGACACGAATTCCCTCAGAGCGACCTGATAGGATAAAGACTACAGTCGGAGCAGGGGTTGTCTCAGGGTTGCATCTGTGGAGCGCTCTTGTTAATAATTAACCCTCCTGCAGGCCCTGCGGCGTGTGACGTGATGCCCGTGATTTCACTTTCATACCAATGCTGTGACAAAACAAACAGACAAACGGTCCACCTGGTTAAACTCAGGGTTACGGTTATATTTAATCATAACAGCTCAACTTTCATCCTTTTCTAAAAAGCGATAGTGTTTATAAGGACAAAAAAATATTGGCAGTAGGACAGCTGTTTATCTCACAAAAAAATAAACAAATAAATAAATATTTCTGTAGTTCAGACTGCAGGGGGGAGAAAATTATATTTCCCATAAAGCAGATCCAATCTGGGCAAAAATTACACAAACACCAATCACAAAAATCACACAACAGCAGACTAACAGAACCAAAGACGGACCTCATTAGGAACAACGTATTCCATTACAGGAACAAACCTTCCATTACGACCACTAAACCTCCATTAAACCTCAGGACAAAGACAACTTTCCATGAAGCCTTTCTTTACAATCCTCAAGAAACACATTAAACCTCCTTAGGAACAACAAATTCCCAGTTAACTGTTATTAAGACCAACAAAACACTTTAAATTCTCAGTACAAACAAAACTTTGCATTAAATATCCATTACAGGCCACCATGCACATATCAAACCCCACTAGATAAAAACATTAAAGAAACACATTAAACCCCTTAGAAACAACATATTCCCATTAAACCACATTTACACATGTACACACCCCCAGAAATATGGTAAAACCACAACAGGAACAATATGGCGGCATGGTGGCTTAGTGGTTAGCATTGTGTGCATGGAGTTAACTTTGCTTGTCCATGGAGTTAACTCACAGTGCGGTGGGTTTCCTCTGGGTTCTTTGGTTTCTTCCCACAATCCAAAAGCATGCAGATTAGGCTAATTGGCATCTCCAAATTGTGGGAGATCCTACCACAGTTGTACAAATGGGAATAAATACAGTTGTCCTCATTGGCTTCCAATGGTTACCATTGGCCTCCACGGTCCCTAGTTGGACTACAGAGGTTCCTAGATGGATGGATGGAGGATTAATATATTCAATTAAACGGTTCCTCTACAGACCAAATGAAACACTTTAAATCTCAGTCCAATTAACATATTCCATTAAATGTCCAGTACAGATCACTCCAATCCAATTAAACCTTATTAGGAACACCACATTCCAATAAAGTTCAGTTGTTAAATCAGGACAAACACATCAAACTTCAATGCAAAAACAAACATTCGATTGAACCGCCCATTACAGACCACCAGAAACCAAACAAACCCCATTAGGAGCAAGACATTCCATTATACCTCCATTCCAGTCCAACAAGATCACATTAAACCTTAATATGATCACCATCAGGCCACCAGAAACACATTAAACCAAAATATAAACAAATGCATTCCCATTAAATCACCATTAAAGACCAACAGAAATACAGTAAAACCTAACACAGTCTGTTAAACTCTCATTGTAGATGATTAGAAAGACATTAAACATTAAAAGTTTAAGAGAAACAGCTTCAACCTCGTTATAAACAACTTTTAAATTATTTATTTATTTATTTATTTTAACTGAAGACTTTCAGAAACACATTACAGCCCACGAAGAACTGGATATTTCCGTTAAACCACCATTACATACCACCTTTAAATCACACATTAAATTAAACCACATTCAGTTTAATTCAATCAATACATTACAGGTCACAAGTTATACAATAAACTCCTATTACACACCAGTAGAACACATTAAACACATTAGGAACAATACATCGCCAGTAAGGTACCATTACAGACCATGAGAAATGCATTAGTAAATGAATAACAGCAATTCGTTAACAATTAAATGTTAACTTGTACTTGTTAAAGGAAAGTCATCATGGTTTTCGTGTATTTTCAGGTAGACCTCATGAGAACCTGTAACCTCATTTATGGAAAAAAAATACGTTTCAACATTTCTTCCTGCGCTCTTTGGGATGCTTTTTAACACCCCACCCCCACCCCCACCCCCTCCACCATCCCACCTCTAGATTTTGTTTTCGAGCTGGTTAGCATGAACATACTGCATGTGCGGGAGATGGAAGATTGATAGCATAATGACTGAGCGCACATGGTTTAGTAATTGAAACTGGCAGTATCAGCTTAAATTGTTTCATGGCTTTCTGCTACGATACATTTAAAACAGGCCCAGGCAAGATGGTCGCGAGACAGGAAAGAAAGCCTCTTACATTTCAAAACGTTCCTGGAAAACATGACAGCATCTCATTGTAGGAAAAACACAATGTCACCTTTCATACAGAGATCAACATCTAGGTCATGAATAAGATAAAACTACAGTATATAATGCACATAAGGGCAGAGAAGGGTGAGGGGGACTCAATTAAACATGTAACTAGATCATTAAAATTATCCTCAAGTTTAAATTAATAAAGTGTTAAAAATTTTCAGGGTTTCAATTTGCACAGATTATTGTAGCTACTTATAAAGGTTTGAGTTGTAGGTGGGGTTAAGGGCAGGGTGGGGGTTAAATCAGTTAGGGTTGTGGATGGGGGGGGGGGTGT
Source organism: Clarias pachynema (assembly GCA_030014365.1). Classification (NCBI taxonomy): domain Eukaryota; kingdom Metazoa; phylum Chordata; class Actinopteri; order Siluriformes; family Clariidae; genus Clarias; species Clarias pachynema. The sequence continues at coordinate 808,093 of JAQMYL010000015.1, read as the reverse complement.
ATATATGAACTTCAGGATAATATCTGTGCCTTTTCTTATAAAGACAAGCATATAAAATAAACGTTTATGGTTGTGTTTAGGACCAGGACCAAAGCCACAGTTAGGACCAGAGTTTGCGTTCGTAACCTTTCTAACACTTCAGCAAAACGTGGGGTTGTAGGTGGGGTTAAGGGTAAGATGTCAGGTAGAGTCACTATTGCAACATAAAACAATGATGTGGCTGTGGGCGGGGCTAGTGTCTAAATTAAAACAGGTTAAACTGTGGGTGGGGCTAACTGGTTGGGGTTAAAGATGGCATTAGTGTTTAGACCACATCATTGTTTTTGCCATCAGTCCACGGTTAGATTTGTGATTGTGGCTCATGTTTCTATCATGAAAATGAAATCTTATGAATTTAAATTTAAATTATTATCTTAAATATATATAAAAATTATTCTTTTATATTATTTAATTGGATGTTTTAAACATAGTCATTAAAACTAGAAACAATTCCTGAAGAAATTGTAAAGTAGGAGCACACGGATGCATCGATTTTCCTGGCAAAACAGTTAAACTATTAATTATTAGGGCCCAAGCACTACGACATCAGCCCTATCATGTCATAGTGTGTGAAGGGCCCTATTGTTTTACTAAGGATTTTTTTTTTAAACATCCGCCTTTTTGGAATTAAACCTCATGAAAATCACCACACAGGTTGGAATCTGCTGTCATTAGGACGCCTGTGAGTCTGGGCCAGGAGCGTGGCTCAGGGCGAATTTAATGTATTATATACTCACTTATACTCACTTGCACAAATACATGTGAAAATCAGATATATAGATCCCATGTTCTTTTCATTTTGTGAAGCTGCTTTGAGATAATGAACATTGTTAAAAGCGCTATATAAATGAAATTGTATTGAATTGAAGCATTGAGCTGAACAATTTTTGCTATGTACATCATGGGCTCTACTCAACGGGGAGTCCGTTATTTTGCATATTTTGCCGTATATATTTGCAAAACACACAATAAATTTTGATAAATTCCTCCTAGTGGATTTATACGATCGCAATCACAACCTGGGCCCATATGAAAAATTGTGAAGGGATTTGTGAAGTGAATTGCGGTAGCGAGTCCTTATGGCAAAAAGTGGCTAATAACTTATATATAACTTATAATATATTATATACGTAACTATATAGTTATATAATATATCCTAATGGTAACCTCAACAAGCTCAATATGAGTGATGTCATTTTGAGTGACATCACACTGAATGATGTCATAGTGTGATGCTTTTTTCAAGCACCTTAAACTTATGCCGGAAATTAGCAACTTCCTGAGTAACATCATATTGAGTGTGATGCATTTTTCCAGCACCCGGGGCTTTTTGGAGGTCCTTACATGCATAAAAATCACAGAGCTTGTTTGCTCGAGTGTCATGGTGCAGGTGCTTGGGCCCGCTCATCGTTGCTTGTGACTATATTTTGTTTTTGGTGCCGTCATGAGACAAAGGTGGGGATTTAGATATACTGTACGTTTTGTGGGATGTGTGCAAAGTTGAGCTTCTGAGATTCAGCGACACGGTGGTGGTTTTTTTCCTGCTTCACTGTGTCTTGACTCTAGAAGATGCAGAGGAATAGCAAAGTTGGTCAAACCTGTTTTTTTTAAAGAATTTTTGAGGAAAAAAATACATATATAATAATAATTAAGTTAAATTAAGTTTATGTCAATTTATTCTTAAATAAATAAGAAGGCATTAAACTCCGCCCACTCCACAACCATCTCATCCTATACAGTATAATTTAGTATAATATAAAAGAGCTAGTTTCCTGATCTGCATGTCTGTATAATTATAAAATACGCATCAGTTTCCTTTATAAAGCTTAAAAACAAACTTAATATAGTGCAAACAGTGCTTTTTTTCTATTTCATGGCACATTTTTTTTAGTAATCTGCTTTCTACAATGTCAAATATTTTTTACAACAATTAATTTCACTCTCAATTCATTGTTGATATTCTTACATTTTTCTTTTCAGTGCTGTTTTCATTTTGCATTTTAAAAATAATAACATGTCTATGCTAATGAGCCTTTGTTTGATAAAATATGTCTAAATTAAATAGTTTTTACATAGATTATACAGGTTGAATTAAAGTATTTATTTCATAGTCAGGACAATATCAAGAGACAGACTGAAACATTTGTTGGAAAAGTATGTTTTAAATTTTTGATCACAAAAAAAGAATTTAATATTTTTAGAATTTTATCTGTTTCATTTTAATATCTGTTTATCTGTTTTATTTTAACAACATACAATGAAACAGAAAAATATTTTACTCATTTTGCATGATTTTGAACAGATCCTGTGATTTACAAATAAATTGAATAAATATATTATGAGTGGTGTCAAAAGTATTCACATTCATTACTTGAGTAGAAGTATGGATACTAGGGTTTAAAAAGACTTCTTTAGAAG
>JAQMYL010000015.1:793465-805536 GCA_030014365.1 Clarias pachynema | reverse complement strand
AAAGTATAGATACCCAAAATTTCTACTTAAGTAAGGTAACGAAGTATTTGTACTTCGTTACTTGACACCTCTGTATATTATAGCACATGGTTTTAGACTACAATTAAAGCACTTAGAACAAAATATCCTGGCCTCTGTTCCTGCAGTACCTAAGCAGTTCAGAGAGAGGTCAAAGGTCACGCTCGGAGTTAGAGCAGGCCAGCTGGATGCAGTGCTCAGTCATGTTAATGGCGGAACTGAACAGGACAAAAGGTGCAGGAGTAAAGCCAGATGCATCTTTGTTACCCGACCAACAAAGGACGTAATAGCAAGCTCCGCCCCCCTTGGCGATCCGTATTAACCTGTAACCACGGCTATCGAGCTTCGCTAGCTGCACGTCAGATTCTTTTACAAGCCCGGGAACATTGAGAACGTTACAATGGGCCCTAAAGGCAGGGTTCAACAGAGACAAATTAAAAGTTCATCATTGTTGGAGGAGCGTCCCGGTTTTCACAGCCGTCCTCGTCCATTTGTGTGTCGACTCAGAGGAGGTGTCAAAGTCAAAAGGACGGCTTTTAAACCGTGTCCCAGAGGAGGAAAACGACACCGGTGCCACCGCTAACTCCACCGCCGTCCTCTGTTGTCAATGGCGTTTCAGGAGCGCGGTGACATTCTCATCCTAAAGTGAGAGGTGACGTAACCTGGATCCTTCTCTCAGGACAGAGCCGGGAGACGACAGCAGCACCAGGGTGGGAAGAGCCATGAGCCTGAACAGCCATTAGCAGGACCTTATGCCGGGCTGTAAAGACATTACCACTATACACACACACACACACACACACACACACACAAAGGTTATTAGCCACATTGTCTTTACACTGCTGTTGTTAAAGCCTCATTAGCAGCATAGCAGCTGTGGATCAGCTTTAACAACCCATAACTGTGTTTTGTTTAAATGTTATAAATCCATTAACCATTAGAGACTCGATTTGCTTAATAGAAGCTCAAACGTCCTGAATAGATGTCTTTAAACCTTCTGGCTACAAATCACAGGTTTATATTAATGCACTCATTCTAATACGTTATCGTTTCCATAGTAACAGCTCATTCACACGGACGAGTGCGCTGGACGCTCCACTGATCATAAACACATGAAATTAAAGCGTGAAGTTTTCCTTAATGGAGACAGAAGGAGTCTCCAGTGTCAGGGCTTTGTGAGAACTTCAAGTTTTCAGACCAACTTCAGGATGGAGGAGATTTCCCACGTCACTCTTTCATTTGTCTTTTAAATGTCAAGAGAAAGAGACGGAGAGGTGCTGCTGAGGAGAGGAACGCTCAAGAACATTAAGTTTAACGATAAAGAGATTAAAGAGCTGAGTGTGTCATTCTTTAATGAACTAAATATTGCTAGATACTAAATCAACTTCAGGGTGGTTATGTAACTCATAATACCCCGTTACACACACACACACACACACACACACACACACGTTTTTATAATTATCTATGTTTTTAGAACATATTTTCAGTATTTTCTTGGAAAATGTTTTTCAAAGGTTCTGTAAGGGTTCATTAGACAGTAAACTGGTCTTATAACATCTTGTGCTTTAAACAATCCTGGCGATGGTGAAATCTCAGATAAAAAGGTTGTTGAACAGGAGGAATTTGTGGCTCTCGGAACATTGTGGCAATGGTAACATGCCTACATTACTCATTCATTCTCTATATCGCTTATCCTGTACAGGGTCGCAGGAGGGCTGGAGCCAATCCCAGGGTACACAGCGCGCCCACCAAGCACAGGGAGAACATGCAAACTACACACACACACACACACACACACACACACACACATCCGAGATGAGAATCGAACCCTTGATTTGACTGTTTGTTAATTGTTGCAGTCTCTTGTTTTTTGACTCAGAGAAGTTATTTTGTTGTGCTTGCTGTTTGACAAAGTAATACATTAACCGCAGGCACGTTGAACAGATGAAGAGCCAATTACAACACAATTTTACAAATGCGACTGTAAAACATTTATTCCTACTTTTTAATAGAAACACCATTATATTGCTCATAATAAGTTTCTCTTGACTCCTTGACCAGGACTGGAACCCAGGCTGTAGAGGTTAGAGCACTGAATGCTAACCACCGGTCCACTGTGGAACCTGATAATGTTGTGTTACTTCTGCAAGAGCAGAAAAGTAAAAAAAAGAAACTACACTACAAATGCAATTCATCAAACGGTTAAATTAGAAAGCAACCAAAACAAACTAAGAAAAACAACCCTAGCATGGGCAGTGTGAGCGTGTACAGATGTTCAGGTGTGTGCGGAATTATGTCTAAGATCCCTTCTGTCAACCTGGACATTCTGCAGTTTGGAGGTCGTGTGAAGGTTGATGTTCTGTTGCTCGGGCGTTGCTTTGGCATTGATTTATTGATTTATTAATTTATTCAGCATTATCCCAAGATCATATTATTAATGTAATTAAAATTTTCCAAAACAAAGCGTCAGATGATAAAAATATCAAACTTGTCATTACAGAAGAACTAAAACACAAAAGTCAACTTTAAGTGAATTATTAGCATTTAAATTTAAATAGCTTCGTCTTGGAATTCGCACATGGGAAATTGTTTTTGTAGCCATACAGCAAAATGTCAAAGAAAAGCTTTAACAACTGCACTTACAGAGAAAAAAAAAATTAAGAAAACAATTCCTAGCATACTAGCATATTTGTAAATAGTAGCGTTTTCTTGCAAGTTAGCGGTTGGAGCTATCAGTGGGCTGTTACTGACTGCCTCACGTGCTATCAGTGTTCGTGTTTGCTAACAAACTAATTTCTGCTAATCAGTTCATGTTGGACACTAAATGAAAAAAAAAGCTAACTCTTACACTTATCGATTAAAACTAACAGCTAAGGTGAATTAATGTAGTCAGAAAAGCGAAAAAGAAATAAATAAAATAAAAACTTGACTGTTACAAAAAATCTATTTTGCTAAGATGGAACATTCTGGAAGTTTGATGTAATTTAGAACCCAGTGTAGTTTTTACGGTCAATGAGCTGAGCAATGGAATGTTCCAGAAGCCACCATCTTGGATCCCATTTTTTATCAGTATGGTATGGCTCCGCCCCCATAAAACCCCCCCTTCATGGTGAAAGCAAAAACACTTGAAACTGCAGCTTTTTTTTTTTTTTTTACAATATTATTTATGTAAAATACAGTAAAAATAGGCCGCAGGAACAGTAAACAAATATTTGAGCTAAATTTAGAGATTTTAATTTTTTTCGTGGAGAATCTTTTTTCACTTCTGTACGTTTGGGATAAACACCGTTTTCTCGCTGTTGTAGTAAAATAATCACCGACAGCGTGGTGCGATGGAGCAGACCTACTGTTCCCACACCGATGCTGATTGTTTTCCTCTTACAGCACAACCCGAAGCCTCTGTACCTGTGCAGGAGAACCTGAGCGCTACACACAGAGCGCACTCTGTCAGCCCGAGTGTAACTAACATGATTAATTACTCGGTGTGTTTTGTTGACTTGGAGCTGATTTTTTAGAGGAATACGCAGGTTGAAACAAGCCTCGACTGCATCCTGCTTCTGTCACGGCCTTAATCACTCATGTGTTTAAAAAAAGGCAACAATAAAACATAGGACATTACGCTTTTACTTCCTCTTACCAAATATGAATTCATGTCTTTAGGAACATGTAGGAACTCGTGTATAAGACACGCTTCGAAAAATAAACACCAAAAAAAAGATTTTATTGTTAGATATCCGACAATCTCAGACAGTCATGCAACACACTTCCCGTTTGAGACTTTCTTCCTTTTATGGACTAAAATATACACAGTTAGGAAATGCCCACATTCCCATATTTACATTTATGGCATTTAGCAGATGCCCTTATCCCGAGCGACTTGCATTTTATCTCATTATTTATCTGAGCAGTTGAGGGTTAAGGGCCTTGCTCGGGGGCCCAACAGTGGTAGCTTGATGGTGGTGGGGTTTGAACCTGTGACCTTCCGGTCAGCAGTCCAATGCCTTACCCTCTTAAAACAAGAAATGTGGTGTTCATGAAAATCCAGATAGTTGGGAAAATGTTTGTAACCCGACACTTTTGTGTAGGCTTGCATACAAAAAGTCTAATTAACGTGAACCTCTACGGATCATCTTCAGATCGTTTGTTGAACTTATTGTGTTTTTATATAAATATAAGTTTAAATCACTAATTATTTTCAGCTACACACCAATTCAATGATAATTTTGAAAGCAATTTCAAAACCAGTACCAAAACAAAAACAAAACCAGACTAGCTATCAAAATATAGAAAAATTTTTAATGTCTATCTATGGCAGATGACGCTTTGTAACAGCTGAGCTCATCATTGTCTCATCGTCTCAGCCGTTTTATCCTTTATGCAGAGTCATGTGGGGCCTGGAGCCTATCCCAGGTGACTTAGGGCACAAGCCTGGACAGGGTACCAATCCATCGCAGGACAATCACACACACACACTAAAAGAGCAATTTGGAATTAGCCTAATCTCCATGTATATTTAGGCATTTGGCAGACTGTCTTATCCAGAGCGACTTACATTGTTTTATTATACATCTGAGCAGATGGGTTAAGGGGACCCAACTCAAGGGCCCAACAGTGGAAACTTGGTGATTGTGGGGTTTGAAAATGGGACATTCCGAAATGTAGTCCAATGCCTGAACCACGGAGCTACCTAGCCCACCTAGCTCATGTCTTTGGACTGTGGGAGGAAACCAGCGTACCCAGAGGAAACCCACCAAGCAAACTCCATGCACACAGACTCAAGGCAGGAATCGAACCCGGAACCTGGAGGTACAAGCCGACTGAGCTGCGTTACTAAAAGATTTATCAAACACCGTGCTGAGGAAGCGCTCTTTCACAGTTTGACATTTTCAGCACTCTGGTTCTGAGGACGTGGGGGTGTGTTTATATGCAAACGCCTAAAACACGTTTAGGTTATGTTCACATCTCACACCACATTGTTCAATTCAGATTTTTTGGCCAAATCATATTTGCGCGAGCAAAAAAGTATCGAGGTGAGCATGTGTGCTGTTTCAGAGGACAGATGTGTTTACATTAGAGTCAGATAAAAGTCACACGTAATTATGAACACGAACCGTCATAACATGCAAAACTGATCTGACCGAAAAAACAGGAATGAACAATGTGGCTTGTGATGGGATGTGCCTTATAGACATGCCTTGAACCCTGTTGGACATCACAGGTATGGAGCATGATGCTGTTTTACTCCAAGGAACATCAGAGGCTTTGTTGAAATGTTTTACTGTGGGGTGCCAATACTTTTGAAATTAGTCTTTTACTGGGCAACATTTTGTTGAAATCATATACAGCTGTGTGTTTAAAACTCAAATGATCACTGATGTGTTTTATAATTTTAGGACGGGTGCCAGTAATTATGGAGGGGATTGTGTATTCAAACTGTAAGTATCTGATTAAATCAGTTTAAATCCTCTGTATTTTCAGCAGGGATTAGTGTTCATCTGATCCAACCACATAACACCGAGGGGAGACGATGGCTGGCGTAAACATCTGCTTTTGAAGCACAGAGTCTTCAGAAACTCGTCTGATGTTACGAGGATTAAAAGATTTAAGAATCACTCATGGAAAAGAAAAAAGAAAAACAGGTCCATGATAATGACATCTTTAACACAAGAGGCTTTTCTAAGTAAAGGAACTCTGCACAGTTTATATTTAAAAATAAATCTTTTTATTGATTTAGGAGGAAACCTCCCAACTTTATTATTTATTTATTTATTTATTTATTTTCAGATTCGGCTTTACTCTATTGTAATGTTGTTGTTTTTTTTAAGTTTGTTGTAGATTTCTGACCCCTAATTTACAGGTTAGCCATTTGGTTTGCTAATGTTAATAAGCTAAATAAGTTAATAAGCAGTTAAACTAGTTACCCTGCTGATTTAAATAATGTTAGCTTTGAGTTAAAAACTCTTTTGATTTTAGTCTTTTACCTAATGTTAGCTAACGGTGATCAGTTTTGTTTAGATTGATAGCTAAATGAGAGCTAGATAAAAGTTAGCTAACACTCACTCAATCATCATCTATACCGCTTTATCCTGTATTCAGGGTGGCGGGGGGCGGAGCCTATCCCAGGAGGCTTAGGGTACGAGGCAGGGTACACCCTGGACAGGGTGTCATTCCATCGCAGGGCACACACACATACAGTACACACACACATACACACACTCACACACTCATTCACACACTATGGGTAATTTGGGACACCAATTAACCTAACCTGTATGTCTTTGGACTGTGGGAGGAGGGGCATGCATTCTAAATGCACAAAGAGACGAGAATCAAACCTGGTAGGGAATCGAACCCGGACCCTGGAGGTGCAAGGCGGCAATGCTAACCACTACACCCCGTGATAAATTAGATATTAGGTATTGCCAGTTAGCTAGCTAAGCTAGATAATATTAGCTTAGAGTTTTTTTTCTTATTTTTATCAAACTTTTAACTTTCTTTTATTTATTAACTGCTTTGCTGTGAACCCCAGCGTCTTGCAACCCCAAGAAAAAAAAAACAATAATCAACCTCCATCATTAGCTGTTTCAATCAGCAAGTATTAGTAATAATTCAGCAATGTTAAATATAATTCCAAACCACAGGGAGCGAGAATGCGCAGTTCCATGCTAACTATGAGAGGCGTAGGAAACAAGTGAACAAGGGAGCATCATTTTGAAAGTGTATGTGCACAATTTCCCATCAGTCATTGCGTCTTGCTGGAGGGTGAGAAAATAATATTATCGAGGATGATGTAATATTAATATGACACAATTGGAATTTATTTAATAATTTAATTTTTAGTATTGCATACTGTAGGCTAATGATCCGTAAAGAAATGCGCAGTAATAATTTCTCTGTACCAGCATACTGAATCGGTTCCTGAGGCGAGTACTTAAGGTGAAATTACGTATAGCAAAATTTCCCATAGGAAATAATGTAAATGCAGATAACCCGTTCCCTCTACCCAAAAATATTACCAATATTACCAATTTCAAACATTAAAATGTAAAAGCAATCAAAACATTTATTTAAAAAAACATGTAAATGAAGTAAAATATGAAATAAAACCTCACTTAACCTTAATTTATGATTCCTCTCGGCAGCAGCTGCCTTAAAAACTTTTCTTCTTGCTATCGTCCTTGATAACATTATTGGGACCTGTGGAGCTACTGTATGTCTTCACTAAATATCACACAAAATGAAAAACACTCACAAACAATATGTAAACTCACTTCACTTGGCTTTCCACTTGACTTTTTACATCACTTTCCTTTCCACTTTCCACTCGCTTTTTAAAAAAAAAATTTTTAATTAAGGCAGAAATTCGTATAACGAGGTAGAACTGTAATTTATTTACAAGTTATACACATTTCAATAGTATACATTTTACAATGGTATCTGCTTTTGTTTGAATAAATATTAAATATTTAATTTCTGCAGTGTGAATTTTCACAGTAGCAGCAACAGGTATCTGAGGTGACCTGGTTACCATGGTAACGCACAGAGGAAGCGATGCCTGCACCGTTGACATCACAGGGTGTTCCGAATGATGGAATTTCCCTTAACCAACATTCCCTGCACAAAATACAAACATAGCCCTTACTTAAACCTTAACCTTAATGCTAAACCCAAACTCCAGCCTTAAATCCCCCTGTATAATGTGGAGCTCTGCAGTATGATGGAAGCTGCCTGAGGTCCTGATGGTACTGTTTATTTAATCGGGTAGGTCGAGTCTACACTTCCGTCTCCATTGTTTGAGAAACATCATCTCTGAAGTTGGCATGATCTCATATTCTGTTTAAATTAATTCTTTCTGAAATGTCTAGACACCTCTGGTGTATGGTACTGTATGTTTCCATGACTCCAGCCATTTGATATGTTCCCTCACATGGGGGTGTATTATACAGAGAGACATACAGCAAGGCCGAGTGACCAAAAAAACTCCTTTGATGATTTCCCACAAAAGATCTATTAAGCAAATATATAGCTGGAGAACATGTTTTCTTCAGGTTTCCAGTATGTATTACTGATTTAAACCCCCGGCCCTGGAGGTACAGTGAGGTGCCGTGATGCCTCACTTGGATAATGCTCGCTAAACACAACTTGGTGATCTGTTTAACATTAGTTACGTCGGTACTTAGATACAGGGTGGTTACAAAACTGGGAAGTGTTCAGTGGAAGACCTGGAATTTCTTCTTCTTATTTTTTTTTTGCTATAGTTGAATTCATTTTGGTGCAAAAAAAAGATATAATAATAAAAAGTTATTTTTAATGATACATATACAGTATGTTTTAAGAGCAAGATTAAACGGTCATATGTAACATTTTAATATTCCAGATTTATAATCTTTATTAATTAATTTATAATTTATAGTCTTTAAGGATTTTAAAAAATATATTTACAGTTAAAGTTTCAGTGTTTTTCTCTTCACGTTGCATGTTTTTCTGTAACTGCATTAGGAACTGTGATTTTTATGGATGCAGTAAAACCGTTAAACACACACCGTCCTCTTCTTCTTTGCTGGTGGTCTGCGGCGGATATTAACTCCAGGTTGAGGTGTTAATGAGACGAGCTCGGAGACTTCCCGGGAGTGTCCGTGTCCTCCAGCGGCTCATTCTCAGGTCCGTGTCCTGAGGTTATTCACAGTGTCTTCCTCTCATCACCAGCTTTTCAACACCTCTCTTCATTTACCAAAAACCTACCATTAAAACCTAGACTTTCTCCCAGGGCCTCCGCTTCTGTACTCAATACCACTTTTCTTACATTTTTTTCAAAAACTTTCATGTTAAAAATGTAATAACAGAGCTGTTTAAAGATACAGTATCTTTACGATTCTGAAGCTCGTGGCCAGAAAAGTGAAAACAGAGGAATAAACTTTAATTATTAGTGTAGGATTTGAACCACTGTTTCTGGTTGGAGTAAATATTTGCCAATTTGGCTAAAGATTATCCCTTATTTATTTTATCCCTGTTATTTATTTCATAATGTTAAAACTTTTAATTGTGAGAGAATTTTATTTATTCATTTGTTAAACAAAGGCATGTTTCAGATTGATTTTCCTTCTCCAGCCGTCACTCACATTCCTTTACTAAATGATTAACATGTAAAATAATTCACTATATTTGAAACTCGCTGCATTTGAGGACAAGTCCAAGCCGAAATGTGATTAATTTGAGTCTCATACATAAAAAAAAAAAAAAAACAAGCTGGAGCTTGTGGAGAGACATCTCAGACTTCTTGGTTACTCCAGGAAGTGAAACGTTATCGCTGGTTTCTTCTTGGTATGAATTGATTCTCTGGTATAATAACAGCGACTGGACAGGTGAGATGAATTCAGGTCCTCAGGCTAATTCCTTTTTTGTACAGATAAAAGGCACCATTTCCCCACATGCATTCTGTCCAAAGAGACAGGGGATGTAAAGAATTAAAATTTTACAAATACCTGATAAATAAAAATTTAACTTTATACAAACAGCTTTAATCTGAGACAAATCTCAACACCAGGTGATTCAAAATACAGTCTTAAAAATAAAGATGATTTATTTTCACATGTTGCAGGTAATTTAGGACCCAAACTGTAAAAAAAGGTGACTGATAAAATTAAATATTTACATTATATAAACTATTTATACTGTTAATCTCATTATTAAAATGTGCACAAAATATTTTGGTAATTTACTAAAGCAATAGAGCTTTTTATTTGTCAGAAATCACTGATGGAACATATTGTATAATCTTTTAAAATATAAAAATATTATAAAATCTTGTTTTTATAACCTAACCCTGTTTTAAACTTCTCCACAACTTTATCCCTTTATGAGCTTTATAACTTTATGAGCTGTCTGATGTGTTCCTTAGGCTTCAAAATGCTTTTGTTCACTAATGTTCTCTAACAAACCTCTGAGGCTTCACAGAACAGCTGTATTTATACCACAAAGATTATACAAAAAATTGTAATAAAAATAGTCCAATGTACAATGCATAGGATGTAAAAGGTAAAAACACACATACTGATCATCAATTATACACCTGGTCACAGGATCACTGAAAAAAACACAGATACGATGTAGATACGATGCGGATACGGTCTAGATATGACGCGGATACAGTGTACTGTAGATACGACGCAGATAGATGCGACGTGGATACTGCAGAGATACAATACGGTGTAGATATAATGCAGATAGGGTGTACATATGATGCGGATACGGTGTGGATACAATGCGGATACGCCATATATACGATGCAGAAATGGCATAGATACAATGCGGATACGGTCTAGATATAATGCACATACAGTGTGGATGCGACGCGGATATGGCGTAGATACGATGCGAATATGGCATAGATACGACGCAGATATGGCGTAGATACGACGCGGATATGGCGTAGATACGATGCAGATATGGCGTAGATACGATGCAGATATGGCATAGATATGACGCGGATATGGAGTAGATACGACGCGGATATGGCGTAGATACGACGCGGATATGGCGTAGATACGACGCGGATATGGCGTAGATACGACGCGGATATGGCGTAGATATGACGCGGATATGGCGTAGATACGATGCAGATATGGCGTAGATATGACGCAGATATGGCGGAGATACGATGCGGATATGGCATACAGTATACACGATGCAGATACGGTGTCGATACAACGCGGGTATGGTAGCGATGTGGATACAAGCATAAATATGATGCGGCTACTGCGCATATGCAATGCGAATATGGTGTAGATACGATGCAGATATGGTGTAGATACAATATGGATTTGGTCTAGATATGATGAGGATATGGAATAGATATGATACGGATACGGTGTAGACCTGATGTGGATATGGTGTAGTTACAATGTGGATATTGTGGCATTTAGGAAGCCTGTCTCACTAACAGTGTGTGATGTGCGACAAACTCATAAACAACTGTGTTTCTGCACCTAAGGTCATGTTTCAACTTTGTTACACAGTGAGACAGTGTGTGTGTGTGTGTGTGTGTGTGTGTGTGTGTGTGTGTGTGTATGAAAGCGAGCCAGTCAGGCAGGTTTGCTCCAATTATTTGAAAAATTGCTTTAGTCCCTGAAGGCCTGTGAGAGGAGAAGCGGCTGCGGAGTTATGTGAGCTGACATGTGAACTGACACGCCATCGCTCCAACACCTCTGCTTTCTAACCGCGCAGTTCTTTATCAGACGTGTGTAACCTCGACACGTTTGAAATCTGCGCATATCAACAATATATATTTTAACAACCACAACATGTCCACGATGGAGGACAGCAGTCCCAGATGGACAAACGTCTCTGTCTTTGTTTCCATGGTGACGTATGACTTACCATGTTACCAACAATGGTACGAAGTATTTGTTAGTAAATGCTTTATACGAGTCATGTCAGAGATTTAAACCATTTGCCATTTACAGTTTTACAGCATTTTTTTCTCAACATGTTTGTGTTTCTATTTAAAAGTAAGTCGCACAACAGTACTTCTAAATTTGCTACTGTTACTAAAAACACTTGATTAAAGGTGTAGAAATTGAACAGAGTTTAAGTGCATCTTTTCTACTGGCAGGTAGTTAAACTTAGCTAACACGAGCTAGTGAGATCAAACGCTTTTCAAACTTTAGCCGCCACCAAAAACACATCTCATGCTTAAATGCTGCTAAATTATGTATTTTATTTTGAATTCACACCTGATCTGATTTAATTCATTAAGCTAATGCTTGTCTTTTCACTTTAAGAGTAAGATGACCTGAACCTAGACTACATAAAACCAGCCAGGAATGAGTGAGCTAACTTAGCTAGTGAGCGGTGTTGGGTGTAAGGTGTTACAGAGTAACGCATTGGAGGACTCGGATTACTTTTTTGATGTAACGAGTAATATAATGCGTTCGGTCGCCATTTAAGTACTTAGTTATTTAGTTATTTTTTCACGTAGGTGAGATAGGGGTATTAGTAGGTGAGAGAGGGGTATTAGTAGGTGAGATAGGGGTATTAGTAGGTGAGATAGG
>JAQMYL010000015.1:683870-695439 GCA_030014365.1 Clarias pachynema | reverse complement strand
AACGTCTCCTCTGCAGCAGAGGTCAGTTTTGGTCTTGTTCTCCTGGGAAGGTCTTCATGAGAGACAGTTTCATCATGTAGCTTGATGAGTTTTACAGACACACTTGATTATAATACTGTTCTCATGAGACCTGTTACAGATCAGCTGAGCTTTATGTCTTAAAATAACAACTAACTGTTAGTGTTGTTGTTACATAATTACCTAATATCATACATGTTATTTTATAGTTTTGAAATCCCCAATATTGTTGTAGAATGTAGGAATAAAAACACTAAACAAAAACAAAGAAATTTGCAAGTGATCCTAAACGTTTTGAGCGGTAGCGTATTTATCACCTAAAATGTGTTTAAAAAAAATAAACAAATAGTTAAATTATTGACAACCCACACAAATCATTGCGCAGGTCTGTATTGCAATTTTGAGTGTTTGATGTGATTTATTGTGCATCTCTATTTTTTTTTTCCAGGAAAGTTGCATATTTACAAAATTATGAGCGAGAGAGATGAGAGTTTAGGAACTTTTTTCTCAGACTGTTAAAAACTAAAATGATTAGACTTTAATGTTATTTATAATTAATGTTGTGTGTGTGTGAAAGAAAAAAATCATGATCTCAATGTTTTTTTTTTTATTTTTTTTATTTCATGTGTAATTGATAAGGATGCTCTTCCTGTAGGTCAGTAGAGCAGATTCAGTGTGTGTGTATATGTGTATGTGTGTGTGTATATGTGTATGTGTATATATGTGTGTGTGTGTGTGTGTGTGTGTGTGTGTGCGCGCGCTCTCAGTGTCCTCTTGGTTTTTATAGCAGGTTGATCAATGTGTTATTATTTGTGTGTGTGACAGCGGCCGTGGGTGATAAAGAGGGAGTCGGGATCCTGCAGCAGTTTATGGACTCGTACCAGGTCATGTTCTTCACGCTGTTTGCGCTCCTGGCCGGTACGGCCGTCACCGTCATCGGTAAACACTCTCGCTCCTACAGCCTGGCTTTTGTTATTCTACTGCATAGTATAGCCTGTGTGTGTGTGTGTGTATTAGGTTTCTGAAGAGACCTGTTCATCCTTGTATAAAGTGTGTAGTAACAAGTAAAAAGGAATCCTTCTATGCATCATGTTCTTAGAAAACTGAAACCATTTCACACTATCTAGTAGAGATGGGAATCACCGGGGACGCCTCGATCTGATATTATCACAATACCTATAAATATCCTAATTATATATATATATATATAATATTACACACTTTCACCTTCACGAAAAAGCCCAAACTTATCTCATTTATCTCTACATTAAGTATTTTATATTGATTTTCAGTTAAATTATATTTGTAGTTAAAGAAAATATTAGAATTTTCATAAAGGAAAAAAAAGTTGTTTTAAAAGTTGAATGAACACACTGATTCCAAAGTCGTGTTAAATAATCATGACCTCAGTATTGACTGAAATCGAGCCGCCCTGATCCTTCCACCGAGTGACACGAGAGTCTTTGAGCCAGGAGGTTTATATAAAACACGCTTCAGTAGACCTTTTAAATGGACGCTGTTGCATATTCATGTTTATTTTATATTTTAAGCAAAGTGCACATCCTCTTATTAGTGTTTATATTCAAGCGTTCTCAGAATGCTGTTGGAAATCCTTTATTTCTCAGAGATATTTTAAAAGTAGAATGAGGTCATGTTAAGGATTTAAAACCTTTTTTTTAATATAAAAAGTTTATTTCTCATCATATTGTGTTTTTATGAATCTGTTAGAGTTCTTTGTGTAGATGAGACTCATAGTTTATATTTTGGGTATATTATGTAAGTAAACTATAACAGTAGATTGGTGTAAAATATACGGAATATATTCATATAAATAGTGAAGATAATGTACAGGACATGTGATTATGGAGTATCAGTCCATACTGGGGTCTTTATAAACATCTCTTCCAACCCTAATCCCAGTTTTCAGTCGTTACAGGATCAAATCATTATGACTTTGTGTTTTCTTTTATTTCCCATCCGTTATTTGTTTCTCAGTCTGATCTCACCCTGAGTATCAAATCCGTCTATAATAATATCCTTTTTTTTTTTCTGTCTCCCTCCGCAGTGTGCCACGCCCTTTTCTTTCCCAGAAATTAACATTTAATCCCCACTTTTTCCAGAGAACTCCGCCCAACTCCAGGTACAGTACGGCACACACCTCATCCTGCTCCTCTTCCTGTCTTTAAAGACGTGTGTTTATCTCGTAATGGGGCACTATTGTGTTTTTTCCTTCATAAAATTTGAAAGTATTTCTGTTTTGTCAGTGTTTTCTTGTCTTCTTGTTTCCTGGTACAGGCGCTGAGTTTAACCCAGCGCTTCACTCGTCCGATCTGAGGAGGTCCGGTCTGATCTCCACACTGCAGCTTTCACTCAAATCCAATTTTGTGTAAAAATGCAAAAACTCGGTCCCAAGTGCCTTTAATACGAGGAAAAACATACTCAGTAGTATGTGTGTGTGTGTGTGTGTGTCGCTTTCTTATTTAGTGCTGGAGTGTGTGAGATTCATTGCACTGCAGGTTGAAATGTCTGTGTGCACATGTGTGTGTGTGTGTGTGTGGAGGGGGGAGCGGGGGGGTCAGGGGTTGTTGGGGCATCCTGCTATATACTTTTGCTGGGTTTTTTTGTTTGTTTGTTTTTTTTGTAAAACGTATTATTTATAATAGCCTAGATCTTATTTTTTCTCCTTGTCTTTTATAACTCCGGAAGTTTCTGTTCCAGTCGATTTGATGAATCTGTGAATGCGTGAAAACTCAGAAACTCAGGACCTCACATCGAGCGAGCTGATCACGTCACATAGCGCAGCATCATTACTGTTGTTGTTATTATTATAATTTTTATAGTATTGTGAATTTACTCTGTGAAGTGCCATCACTGAATCCGTCCTTGCAGCGCATCGCTTGGGGGAAGAAAAGTGTGTTAATGCAGAAAAACAAAAAAAAAAAAAATCCTCGGCCAGTTTATTTAAAGTGAAAATGTTTGTACTGTTTTTTTGACGGAGCGTTAAAGCGTCTCGTCTGAGCCACTGGGCAGCTTCTTCATTACTCCTGTGAAACAAACCTGACGTCACGTTTGGGGTTCAAAAGTCTGAGTCCACTAGCAACAACTGTTTATATTTTATATTACTGTTTATATTTCAGTAACAAGCTGAACATGAGGGCCATGTGTTGTGATTTTTTTCTTTTAAGTCTTTTAAGTATAACAATCACACAGATGAAACCACAACATCAAAACACATCACATTTCAACTTGATCTGAATTACAGTGTCTCAGAAACACTTATTCAAAAGTAACTCCGCCTCCTAGGGATGACCACACCCCCAACCTTCGCACACAACCTCTGTGTTTAGTCTTTAATGCAAATGTGTCTTAAGCATCATGTGTTGTAGCCAATCGAGCAAATTAATCTCAATTGATTCATTTTTTAAAAAAAATCTAAGCACTGATTTGCAAAAGTAGTTTTTGCGTATTATGGAAATTAAGGAAAAAGCTGCACAATTAGTTTAAAGAAGAAGAAGACAGTAGTGTTCCCACCACTAGGTGCTCAGGCTGCTAGTCGTGTTCCTCAGCTTCAGTTCCTTATTAATAAGATTTATTTCAGTTTAAAGAATTCTAAAGGAATTCTATGGATTTTGATTATTAAATTCATTTGAATTCAGTTATTGTCTTCTTCAAGCACACATCCAGTGCTGTCTCTAAATCTCTAAAAGTAATTGGACCATTATGTAGTTAATTATTATTATTATTATTGTTGTTATTATTAAACGTATTATTTTTTATTAATGTTTACTGTATGGTTTAAAAAGGAAAAAATGATCAGTATTAGAAGAGGTCTACAGTATATATAACTTAAAAAGAGAGAGAGATTTTAATGAAGTGTTGGGGAACAGAGCAGCAAAATTATGCAATTATGTCGTTTTTGCTTTAAGGGTGCACAAACTTTTTTTCTTGTGTGTTAAAGCGTCACTTCAGTGTGTAAGAAAGCAAGTTATTAAATCTCAGAGGTTTTAGTTTTGATGTTTGATAGCAGTTCTAACCAGTTGATTGGTGGTGGACTCAGGCTTTTCTCTCACCCCAGGTTCCTCACATGTTCAAATGTACTCTCTACACGTGACTTGTGAATTTTGTGAATTATTTTAATCAGAATTGTGTTGTTGTTGTTTTTTTATCTGTGTAATACCTCAGGGGTCAGGGCTCGGTACCATGTTCTTCTTATTCTTGTTGTGTTCAGCCTCTAAGACTGCAGCAGCAAATACAATAAAGTAAAAGTTTTATTGTTATTTTCTCGTGTGTGAATCAGATGTGAAACTGTGACAATGTGAGTTTTATGTTTTGAGGAGTTTAGCCACGCCCACATCTTCCTCATCCTCATCACTTTTTGTGTGTGAGATAAGACAAAATCTGTCCTGATCATATTTCATTAAATGTGCTCGACTGCTTTCCTGTAATATTCTAGCATTTTGTTGTTTTGCTGATTAAAAACCTTTTTTTTTCTAAAAACTTGTCTTTTTTTTAATCTGAATTAATATTGATCTCCTGTGTGATTGTCTTTCCCAGATGTTGTATAGCCTATGGAACTAATATCCATTTAATTTTAAGTAAATATTTGTAGCGTTTTCATGTTCGCAGGATATTAAAAGCAAATAACAAACAACAAAAATACAGGATTTTTCCTAAATAGATTAAGTTATTGTTATACCAATTATATTTTATTTATAATTGGCTCATATAGATCTTACTGAATCTCTCCTGGTCCTATTCATTTAATTTTGAAACTAAAATCAGAAATTATAAACAGAAATAATGTCACATTTCCCCCAAAGACTAATCTGTTTCTTCTGTAGTCATTTATGATTATAAATTATTTTATTTTAATTTGTTTGTATGTTTCCTATTAATGTGACCCAGAATTTAAAAAAAAAACAAACAAACATTTTTTTTAAATAAGCGGGCCTTCTGCAGCAGCTGAGCGAATCTCATGAATGATATTTATTTGTGTTAGGATATGTACACACACACGGGTGCATCTCAATAAGTTGGAATATCATAGAAAAGTTGATTTATTTCAGTAATTCAAAAAGTGAAACTGTATTACAGTTTATTATATAGATTCATTTCAATGGGAAATTAAGGTCCCAGAGTCTGGAAGAGAGGAGAGACACAGAGTCCAAGCTGTTTGAGGTCCAGTGTAAAGTTTGCACAGTGAGTGTTGGTTTGGGGAGCCGTGTCATCTGCTGGTGTTGGTCCACTGATGGAACAGCAGCATCTACCAGGAAGGTTTAGAACATTTCATCCTTCCCCCTGCTGACCAGCTTTATGGAGATGCGGGTTTCATTCTCTAGCAGGACTTGGCACCTGCCCACACTGCCAAGAGTACTAATACCTGGTTTAAGGACCCTGTGCTAGATTGGCCCGCAAACTCACCTGCCCTAAACCCCGTAGAAAATCTATGATGTATTGTAAAGAGGAAGGTGAGATACACCAGACTCAACAATGCAGAAGGTCGCTATCAGAGCAACCTGGGCTTCAATAACACCTCAGCAGTGCCACAGACTGATCGCCTCCATGCCACGCCCCACTGCTGCAGTAATTCATGCAAACGGAGCCCCGCCCTAGTATTAAGTGCTGTACATGTTCATACTGTTCAGTAGTCCAACATTTCTGTGTTTAAAATCTTTTTTTACTGGTTTGAGGTAATCTAATTTTCTGAGATACTGTTAGTTTTCTTCAGCTTTAAGCCATAATCATCAAAATTAAATGAAATAAACACTTGAAATATATCAGTCTGTGTGTAATGAATGTATACAATATATGAGTTTCACTTTTTTTACCTCAATTACTAAAATAAATCAACTTTTCGATGATATTCTAATTCATTGAGATGGACCTGTATATACAGTACACGCATGAGGTTTATTCCCTTTTTCTCTCTTCTGCGCCCTCTAGTGGCAATGCGACTTTTAATGATCAACTAATCAAAATCCTTTATTTTATTTTATTTATTCACTTAGAGTCAAACATTTTCTCGCCCGTTTTATAGTCAGAAAGCAAAATGTTCCCACATCAGAGACCAGGATGTCTGTTGTTAGTTGGTCTATAAATGACACCTGCTTTTAAAACTGATCATTATTTGTGTAAGTATTATACATGTAGATTCATTTTATCTTCCTTGAGATACATCCTAAAACAGGCTGCTGTACAGTAAGTACAAATCAAATTCAAATTGATTGATTTGAATGTTATTGGGGGTTTTTTTGTATGCAAGAAAGTATTAAACCTTAATGTAATAAAAAAAAAAAAAAACACATTTCTCTGTGTCTAAAGCTGAGATTAAATAAAATTGTCGAAAAGAATAACTTATAAGCATATAATTAATAAATGATATATAATACTAGCTTGATCAAAGCAGAAGAATATAAAATAAATGCTTGTGAGCTCAGAGTATATTTTAGGAAGAATAATTAAATGAAAGTTAGTAAATATAATCAGATTCTGATTACAAAACAAGTTTTTTACAAAATTATTACAAAAATATTTGACTTTTCAAAATTGAAGAATGTAGATTATGATTATTATTATTATATTCAAATAGCTGTTTTTCAAAAAGTGGTTTATATTAAATAAATAATGAAATAATAATAAAATGTAATAATAATTTTAATCACGATTAATAATTATTAATATATGTCCATAATAATGTTATTATATAGTTATCATCGCGCTCGTGTGTGTGTGTGTGTGTGTGTGTGTGTGTGTGTGGTAATGACGTCACAGCGGGTCAGACGGCGCGTGCTGTGTCCCGGTCTGTGTTTGGAGGAGCCGAGGTGAGAGTCGGTTCCTGTGACTCGGTTCAGTCCGGACTCGGTGGACCGGAGGCAGAAGGAGGAAAGTTTTCTCCGGCGGCTCCGGCTGAGTGTCTCCGCTGCTCCGCGGGATGGGGCGGGTCGGACCCGGGCGGCGCTGACGGAGACACACACACACACCCGGACCGCCAGGTCGGCGCTGTGATGGAGGGTCCCGGTTCGGGTTCTGGTTCGGGTTCGGGTCGCGGTCCCGGTAAGGCGGCGGAGTGTCTGAGCGAAGTGAACCGGATCATCGAGGCGCAGCACGCGCTGCTGGAGCGGCAGAAGGCGCGCATCGCCGAGCTCGAGCTGCAGGTCGCCGAACTGCGCAGCCGCAACGCGCGCGTGCACGAGGAGTACCAGCGGCACCTGCGCACGTGCCCCCTGCAGCATCAGCACCAGAACCAGTACCAACAGAACCAGTACCAACAGAACCATAACCAGTACCACAGTGACAACCAGAGCATCAGTGCCGGGTCCGGACTCACCGCCATCCAGGAGAAGTAAGGCTTCATCATCATCACCATCATCATCATCATCACCATCATCATCATCATCATCATCATCACCACACTGTCCACTCCAGCACACACACACACACACACACTTATATATAAACAGAGGCAGCCAAAGAATATAGTGTACACACTTCAGGACAAATAAAGTAGTATAATAAATATTAGATTAATATAAGATCATAATATTACCATTTAATATATAACTTATAGAAATACATTTAGTATTAAAATAATTATACGAGTTTTTTTTATCCTGAATTGTTTATACATTTTTTGGCTGACTCTGTACACAAGCACACACACACACACAGACACACACACACACACACACATATATACATACATACATATATACATACATACACACACACACACACACACAGACACACACACACACACACATATACATGCATACATATATACATACACACACAGATACAGAGAAATATTCAAACACATATATAGACACACACATATGTATACACACACATGTACACACACACACATACACGCACACACACACACACACACACACACACACACACATACATGTACACATATATAAGTGATCTCTGAATCTCTGAACAAGCAAAAGGAATAAAGAAAACAACGCTGGTGTTTATATTTTTGTTTCCCAGTTTTATAGATAATGTAATGTATATTCAGGATCTGGAGCAGAATTTATCTTCCATATAATCTGTGATTTAACACATCGCTGAAGTTCTGTCAGTGCAGGTCAGGAGCTTAATGTATATTCCATATCCTCATTTTTTAAGTTTTAATGACTGTATGGTTATAATCAGATATGTTCATATAATTAGAGAATTTATCTTTCCCTTTAAATGTAAAAGCTCAGAGGTGAAGAGAATAATCACTTAGTATATGAACACTTAGTGTATTCATCTTAATTAGTCTTATATAAAAAAAATATATGAATTCTCTCTCTTTATGTGCAGGATCAGACTGTCATCTTGTCCTTAAGTGTTAAATGATTTTTCCTCCACATATTTATTGACCTTGTGTGCATGACAGCAACCATTACAGCTCATTTGCATATAATTAATAATTAATGCGTTCATTAACAGCTGTTCCTGATCACACAGGAGCTTCGTCAGTGCTGCTGTTGCTCTTCATTGTTATTTTAATCATGTTAGTGTAATCCTAACTCTGATGCAGTTTATTATATTTGTTAGGTTTTGACATGTTCAGGTCTTAATTCTCACTAGTTCACACTTTACTGTCCATGTTGGAGTTTATATTGTGTGTTCATGACGCTTCGCTCCTCAGTGCTGATCATCACGGTGTGTATCTCAGCGTGTGTGTGAGAGCAGCGCTGATTACGTGGCAGTGTTTTGGCTGTGTGCAATCAGTGCTTTCATTCATTACGGCTTCTGATTCACGCAGGAGGAAAGTGATTTTTCGTCTCGGACTGTTGATTAGAGAGTGTGGGGTTTTTTTCTTCCGCTAATGAAGCGCAGGATCTCGATTCGCAGACACTCTGAGCTTCTCCAGTGTTGGACTCTTCAGGAAGTTTTAGTTTTTCTCAATTAATTTAAAATTATCTTTATTTGTCAGAATTATCTCGATCAACCAGATTTTTCTTTGTCATAAAGTCTCATATATAGTGCTTTAACTCCACGCTGCTCATCATCTGTGTATATCTCACAGGGTTATCAGGAGGAACGCGCTGTTATACTTAGGTACTGTTTTTGTGTTTCTGCGTTTCTAACCAGTCGTAACCAGCAGAAAAACTGATGAGATTTCAGAACTGATTCAAACAGAGTCAAGGTCACAGCAAGGTCAGATGAATGTAATAGATACCTTCCTTCCTGTCTGAAGTTTATTTTAGTGCACTTAATAAAGTGTATAAGAATCAGCAGTACACCTGTAGGTGGCGCAGTCGTCCCCGTCCACCTTGTTGGCTCTGAGCTTTCTTCATTTTCTCTAATTATAATGACTTTTCTTGTCCAATTCCCCACCAGCCACCAGCTCCCCAGTCCCACCAGCTCTCCAGTCCCACCAGCTCCCCAGTCCCACCAGCTCCCCAGTCCCACCAGCTCTCCAGTCCCACCAGCTCTCCAGTCCCACCAGCTCCCCAGATCTTGTGGCATTTTCTCAAAGTTATCTTGTCACCTTGCCTTGAAACGCAGAAGTAAGTCATAGCCTCATTTTCTCCTTGTTTGTTGATGTCCTCCTGGCACGACGATGCCACCTCTAGGTTTTCACACCTCTCTGTCTACGACGCTCCTCTAAAGATCTTCAGTCCACTCTGTCTACAAAGTCCACAAAGTCTAAAGAGGTCACTTCAGTGGTTTCTTTATGTGGGTTTAATTGAAGCTGAAGAACGTCTTCATGTCTAGGATGCAGTAGAGATCCTTCAGCGTCTCACGTCCACATTCAGCTCCGGTGTGCAGTTTAGTAGTAAAACTTTAGGACAACTGTTTGTTCGTGTGAATTGTTATGGCGGCTCCTGCTGTAACTTTACACATAATACCAGTTTCCTGTAAATCCAGAACCAATTACAGTAAATATGAGATTTTAAACAGCAGTGCATTAGACACTCAGCTACAAAAACCAGAAACTCTAACCAGAGGTCTTACACAATGGCTTATAAACTGTGTGAATACATCACAATGCTGAAGATATCAGAGTGTTAGAGTGTTTCTGTGTGAATTCGTGTCCATTCATTCTGTAGAGCGTTTATGAGGTCAGACACTGATGTTGGACGAGAAGGTCTGGCTCACAATCTCCGTTCCAGTTCATCCCAAAGGTGCTCGATGGGGTTGAGGTCTCAGGGCTCTGTGTTCGGGCCGGTCGAGTTCTTCCAAACCGAACTCATCAAACCATGTCTTTATAGTTCTTGCTTTGTGCACTGGGGCGGAGTCATGTTGGAATAGAAAAGGGCCTTCAACAAACTGTGGACACAAAGTTGGAAGCATAGCGTTGTCCAAGATGTCTTAGCATGCTGAAGCTTTAAGATTGTATATATACAGGTGTTAGACAATGAAACTGAAACGCCTGGTTTTAGACCACAATAATTCATTAGTATGGTGTAGGGCCTCCTTTTGTAGCCAATACAGCATCACAGTTCGTCTTGGGAATGACAGATACAAGTCCTTCACAGTGTCCAGAGGGATTTTGAGCCGTTCTTCTTGCAGAATAGTCGCCAGGTCACTACATGATGCTGGTGGAGGAAAACGTTTCCTGACTCGCTCCTCCAAAACACCTCAAAGCGGCTCAATAATATTTAGATCTGGTGACTGTGCAGGCCATGGGAGATGTTCAACTTCACTTTCATGTTCATCAAATCACTCTGTCACCAGTCTTGCTGTGTGTGTCGGTGCATTATCATCCTGATACACGGCACCGCCTTCAGGATACAATGTTTGAACCATTGGGTGCACATGGTCTCCAGAATGGTTCGGTAGTCCTTGGCAGTGCCGCGCCCGTCTAGCACAAGTACTGGACCTTGGGAATGCCATGATATTGCAGCCCAAACCATCACTGATCCACCCTCATGCTTCACTCTGGGCATGCAACAGTCTGGGTGGTACGCTTCTTTGGGGCTTCTCCACGCCGTAACTCTCCCGGAGTTATGTATGTTGTATATTATTTCGTCTGCTGCGTAGCTTGTACGTGTCCTCACAAATTAACATGACATTCCTGCAGGATGCAATATGCATGTAACCATTAGAGGGCAGTATAGTCAGCAGGCAGGGCAATAATGGAGGAAAGTTTTGAGGATTGTGTGTCTTATGTATGTATGATGTGCCTTTGCATGTGATCTGTCAGCAAATATACTGTATACTGACATGTACAGTCAGGTGCATAAGTATTTGGACATTGGGACAATATTTTGTATTTTTGCCCTTGTACACCACCATAGTATGGTGAAGCAAACAGGATGAGAAATGCACAGTGGTGGCATTTGACTGAATCTGAGAAATTGATGTTTTTTCAGAACGGTGGAAGGAAAAATTACTTGAGTAATTTTATTAGAACATCCTTTAAAAAAAGAAGAAAAAACATTTACTCCACTACCTCTTACAACAAATTCCTGTACTTCTCCTTCAGTACATTTCAGACTGCAGTGTCAGACGTGTCCCACTGCTTAAGACAGTACATGTCCAGGCCCGTCTGAAGTTTGCTAGAGAGCATTTGGATGATCCAGAAGAGGATTGGGAGAATGTCATA
>JAQMYL010000015.1:634988-645851 GCA_030014365.1 Clarias pachynema | reverse complement strand
TCCGTTTTAAATGTATCGGAGCAGATCGCAATTGGCGGAGACCACGCGACGTCACAAGTGACCAACGATGATTGACAGGGACATCCACCAATAGCGTCCTGAAGTTAGGCGGTACCTAAAAGCGCTAAACAGAAACAGACATACACAAAGAAAGACAGTGTACGGTTCGTAACAATTACTAATATTAACGACATTATTATTAGTAATAATAAGAAGAAGGAGAAGATGACTGATGATGACACAGTGAGTGGCAGCTGAAGGTCAGGAGAGGAATGTGTGTTTTTGTTTGTTTTTTTACATTCTTCTGAGCTGACGAAGAGGAGGCGAGACCTCACATCGTCACCTTGACGTTCTCACACTCAGACAGTCAGTGTGTTTCACTGGATCCTATTTTTTTCTCCTCTGCCTTTATTATAGCTGTTCTTTATTTAATATAGATTTATATTTAAAGCATGGGTGATAAAAATCGGTGCATCTTCCATATCACACCCTTCTCGTTGCATAAGCGGGATTTCGAGCAGGTCTGTAGAGGCGTAGTTGCTGCAGCGTGCCTTGAGGGGGCGCAGTGTGATCAGGTAACTGCAGTAGTATGCAGTAGTAGATGTCCTCCAGAGAGGAGGCGCTCCGGATGAGAATGCTGCAGTGATGTAAGAGGGTTAGAGCTCGCTCCTCACTGCAGCTTATCTGCATCTTCTCTCTATAACACCTCGGCCCGCGTCTCTGAGCTCAAATTGTAAACAGTAAATAAAGGGCCGTCTAGTTTGTACCCCACAAGTACTCGGATTGAACAATTTACACAGAACAGACTCGGGTCTCTCTAATATTTTACAGTGTAACGCTAATGAAGGTCCGCTAGAAATGTAATATTGTTCTTGCGGTTTCTGATAAATAAGCGTAGAAAACAGAAAGGCAGAAAAAAAAAGGTTTTGGCTTAAACGTAAAGCTGGAATATTCTTTCAGGTAGGGGGTGTGGCCTGAACACATTTATAAATTTTAATTTATAATTAATTTGTTTACGTATTTTTCATACAAAGAGATTATAACCTGTAGTTAAGTGCGTTTGGTTGATTTGTACGTTTAAACAGAAATTTGTGGATGCTATGGTTTGTCGTTTTGTTTTAATTCAACTGAATCTGATTTTTTTTGCTTTAATTTTTTTTTGTCATTTCGTTTATATTTCTTAAAATGTTTAATTTTTATCAGTTCCCCTACTTCCCCCAAAAGGCTCAGCCTTTGCCAGGCCACAGTTGTAAATAAGAAACCTGTTCTTAATCTGTCTTGCCTGGTTAAATAAAGGTAAATAAATAAAATGATTGGGCGACGCCTGCTGCGGGGCAGGACGAGCGCTCCCAGGTGAGAGATGAGGGGTTATTCTGTTTAAGCGCAGAGATAGACTCAGAAATAGAGGATTATTAAATCTCCAGTTCCTAACGGGTCGAAAAAACGCTCATGCTGTTTTTCACCTCTAGAACCGTCACCAGGAGCAGGAGTTTTAGCCAGCAGGAAGAACAGAAACCTGATATGTAATATAATAAGATCAAAACCACCAGAAACTGAAACTAAAAGAAAAAAAAAATCAGTTTGTTCTCATTTCTGGAGTGACTTTTGATGCAGCGTGTGTTTGGTTTATCATACAGGCTGTACAGAAAGCAGGGCTTGTGGATTTCTTTTAGGATTTCTGCAAATTTTTAAGTGTTTAAATCCATGACAATTGATTAAACTACTCAGTGCGTGCTTAATTAATACTGAAAATCTGGAGGAAGGCGGCGTTTGGGTTTGATTGTGAAGTTAAACTCTTTAATTGTGTAAATATTAGGGACGGGAATCACCAGTCAATCACCCGATACCATTTCACCATAACTACTTACAGATTCGATTTTATAAATAACTCTAAACAAACTTATAATAAGCAAATAATTCACTCGTACACACAGGACGCGGTGCTGCCTGCCCACGGGAACAGTTTACAGTAGAGGAACTGCAACATATTACTGACTCAAATGCAAACATATATAAATGAAAAATACATTTTTAAAAAATCGATCTTGGAGTCATTGAGGCCGTACATGAATACAAAAGAATCGTGATACATCACTGAATCGATTTTCCCCCAATCTCTAGTAAACATTAATGTGTGTGTGTCTGTGTGTGTGTGTGAGATAGATGTGTTTAGTGGGTCTTTTAAGTGGTGTTGTATATTTTTCTTATTTCTGTAAGACGTTAGGGGGCGTGTCCCAGGTGTGATGATGATGATGATGATGATGATTGCAAGTGATTGCAATTATAATTCTTTTCACACTCATTATTTACATCTGCGTCATACTGACGAGGGATCCGGTGGAGGAGTCAGACCGCGTGTTGGAGCACATGATTGACTCCCAGAATGCACTGCAGCGGTACAGCACTGAGTCCTGACTCGCTACAGTAGCTGTCTGATTGAACGTATTGACAGGAAAAAAAAAACACTAAAGTGCCGCTGCATCAATCTCTCTAGTTAAACATAAAGAGAGAGTTAAATAGTATGTGACTTCCACCAGCACGGCATTGTGGGTAATGTAGGAAACGTTAACTATGGCAAATTGGAAACAGTTTTTTTTCTAATAATGTAAATCAATTTTAAAAACATGGATTAAATAAACATTAAAGCCGTCCTTCTCATGTGAATGAATGAGCAGAGAGAAATTTAAAATACATGATGATGTAGTTCAGGTCTCTGGAGGACCGTGATGATCAACTTTGTGTGTGTGTGTGTGTGTGTGTGTGTACTCTAGTGCTGGTTGAAAAAAAATCTCAACATTAAAACTGACTTGCAATTAAAGGTGATTAATTATAACAAGGAGATTAATTGATAATATATTCACAATAAATAAATATTAAATTAAAATAAATTATATATTTTTAGAATTAGAATAATAATAGTAAAAATGAATGCCTGATGCTTATTAAGCAGAACTACGGCACAGAGAGGAATTTCACTCATTCTACAGCACACATCTCTCTGATATGTTCCAATGACATCATCGTATAGGAGATGCAGGAGACCCCGCCTCTCTGACCATGCCGTCCAATCAGCAGCTGTCAGCCGGTCATTTGCATGTTCAGTAGTGAAGGTGTTGCCTGGCAACCTTGAATTCGGCATGTTTGAGAGCTGCAGAGGATCTGAGAATCTCTCCGGAGAAGCCGGGAGCCGCTCGACTGCAGAGTGGTGGTGAGGAGGAAGACGAGGAGGAGGGAGTGGTGTCCTGTACGCCGGTGATGACCTTCTGCAGATGTTCACTATCTGAGAGATAGGAGTGGTGCATACGCACACACATGCACGCACACACACACACACGTGTAGCTTGAAGTAGGTCTGCATGTGATGGATGAAGCTCATCCATGGATCTAGGAGCAGGTGTGGAGTGGCAGTGTCGACTGACCTGGTTATAACCGTTCCTCAACGCACACCTCAGAGGAACCTGCGCTTCGGTCTCAGCACACCGAGGAGGATTCTGAGGCTGTTCCTCAGGATGGAGAGCTTCAGTGAGAAGCCGTCATGGCCGCTCGGCTCAGCAGGCGTTCCACACAACTGCTAAGCGCTCAGGTGCACCATGAGTTTGTGGTCCATGTTTGGGTGCAGATGATGGATATGGAGATTTCGCATTACATCGCATGACCACGAGACACCGGATCCCTGACCATGTCACGGTTTAAAGCTCTGTGCCTGGATTACTGGCAGTTTCTGTGTCTGCAGCCTCCCAGTGGCTTTTTTAAAAGGTAAGCAAAGTGCTGAGATGAGATTATTTTTAGAGCCCAGCTTTAATTCAGGACAGAAATGCGTTTAATGGCCTGCGTTCGATTCGTGCCTTGTGTTGGGATTTATTTTATTTGATAAATAATTATTTTATTTATAATTATTTACACATGTTTTAAGCCTTTAAAATTACTTTATTTTTGTGATGGTATGTTTTGTTGTACTTTTATTTTATTTTATTTTTTATATAAATTTTACACTTTTAAGCATATTTGAACACTTTGTTTTACAAAACAATGAATAAATAATATTGTGGATGATCAGTGTAGTGTAGGGAAACAAAATCATTGTATTTGTCCAACAAAAAAAAAAGTCGGTGTATATATCAAGATCAGAAGCGGACCTAAAACGAAACCTTGTGGGATGCCATTTTATATTTTTAGCATTTTGAGATACAAATACACAATGCTGCTGGTTTAATAATAAACTTCTAGGATGAAAATTCATGTAAGAAAATAAATTGGATATGGTCGTCTTCACTGTATAAGGTTTTGTAAATTTGTACAGTCCCGCAGCCGTGAAATTGGGTTTAACTTCCTGTAAATGTATCTCAACATGGAGCTTTCAAAGTGTGCTGATTTCAACATTAGCTATCTCCAATTTACTGCTGATTGTACCTTTTATTACTCTTTATAAGTGTAAATTGTACATATTATTGTAACAAGGCTTGTCGCGTGACGGACCAATCCACAAGAAAATGCACTGCGCTGTTCAGAACAACCCCCCCTGCCCCCCCCGGCACGCGACATGCGACATGCGATCATTAGGTAGCACCAGGTGGAGAGCAAGTTGTTCTGGTATTATGGCCAAGAAAAAGACAAAGATCAAGTCTACATAAGAGTCCTGCGTCCGAGGGCAGCGGGATAACCGTGCTCCCAAAACCAAAGTAAAAGTTATGCAAAAGAGAAAACGGAAAAGAAAACGAAAACATGAGAAAATAAGTGAAAAGGCACGAAACCCATTAAAGGCAAGGCAAGGCAAGGCAAGTTTATTTGTATAGCACATTTCATACACAATGGTAATTCAAAGTGCTTTACTTTTCAAAGTGCTTTATTAAAGGGATAACCTCGTCCTCAGAAAGACACGAGAAAGTTTATTTCAGTTTCATGAAGCTCCACCTTGTCTCGAGGAGATGGAGGAGTTTTGTACTTTGAGTTTTGTTTTAAGTTTTTTTTCAGTTCCCTTTTAAGTTCCCCAATTAATAAACAGACGTTATCTCAGAACAGGAAGGTCTTCCCGAATGTGCACACAATCACTCTGGCAGACTCGTACTTCACCGACCCCCTCTGAAGCCCTGCACCAGGGCTCTTACATTCATTATTACATCTCCTCAAGTTCAAGTTCAAGTAGGCTTTATTGTCACTTCAACCATATACAGTTAGTACGCAGTGAAACGGAACAACATTCCTCCTGACGCAGCCGCCAAACCCGCGTCACAAAACAATTGTCACCCTGGACTGTATATCTCTATGTAGTAAATGTCTATAAAGCAGGAAAAACAGCAGGACTAAAACTGAACTCTGTGGGACACCATATTATATGTTCACTCTGTGGAATTGTGTAAGATTGTGTGTCTTTATCACCGATAATCATGGGCTTATCAATTGTCCTGCACTTAAATTACAAATACACAGTAACCATATCAATCATTGATTTTTACGGTACTTTGCTGAAGATGTTAAACTTACAGGAGAAATGACGTCATTTTATTGCCAGGAAAAGAAAAATGGTGTAAAATATGATCACACTATGAGTCTATGGAGCTTCATGTTGGTCCTTTTAAATGTCAACACCATTAAAATGATGCATTAAAAATATCTGGATGAAACTAGAATCAATTGTTAAACGTACATTTTCAATTCAATTTTATTTTATTTATATAGCGCTTTTAACAACGGTCATTGTCTCAAAAAAAATTTATGGAAGTGTGTATGAGTGAGAAAAACTGTGATTATGTTTAAGGATCAGATTGTCCCTGATGAACGAGCCGAGTGTGACGGTGCTGAAGGGAAAAACTCCCTGAGATGGTAATAGGAAGAAACCTTGAGAGGAACCAGACTCAACAGGGAACCCATCCTCATCTGGGTGATAACGGATAGCAGTAATTATATAACGACATCATGTTAGACTGCTGGAAGTTCAGTATAACAGAAGTTGTCTTAGTTATCATGAAGTCCAGTTCAGCACAGGGACGAGTCAGAAGGTGAAGAGGACAGATGAGGTCTGGATCACTAGAAGCTCAGGAGCAGCATGTGTAGCTCCATCCAAACCATCATGAAGTAGAATCCAGCTGGAGCTGGTCCTTCTCTGGATGCCTCAAGATCTTCGCAGGGTCGGCCTCTGCCTACTGGAGCTGCACAATCTCCCGTTACCTCAGGATGGGTAGAGAAAGGAAAAACAGGTGGAAAAGAAAAAGATTTGTGTAGATGCCGTTCAGGATATTAGCAGCACTAGATAGGAGTGTGTATTTAGATGTACTGGAGTACAAGGCTATGTGATGAATTATGTGTATGCCAGATTAAACAGATGCGTCTTGAGTCTCCTTTTAAACCGTGTCTGAGCCCCGAACAACATCTGGAAGGCTATTCCAAAGCTTTGGAGCTAAATATGAAAATGCTCCGCCCCCTTTTGTAGATTTTGATATTCTGGGGACTACCAGAAGTCCGGAGTTTTGTGATCTTAAAGCGCGTGGTGGATTGTAGCGTATCAGAAGACTGGTTAGGTATGTGGGAGTTAAACCATTTAAAGCCTTGTATGTAAGTAGTTCTAGAACATGTGTTTGACTTCACTGTGAACAGTTCTGACTTTTTGTCCTGTGTGTCCAGAACTTTTGATTTTAAATAATGAATAAATAGCTTGAGGGTATGCTGATGAGAAAAATAATCCACAACATAGTGGTATGAATGAATTATAGTACGCGTTTCCACCCTGAACAGCACAGCTCTGTGTGTTTTATTCCTCTTACATCACAAAGGTTTATATAGTTATAAAAGAACACACTTTTTAATCAGTTCCGGTTATGACTTTAAAAGTGCTTTAGTAACTTTAAACACTCATCTCCTCCCATGTCAACGTGTATGAGCTGTTACCATGGAAACGATAAAGTGTTAGAGTAATAAAACATTTAATATAAACCTGTGCTGCTGTTAATGGTAATTAATCAACACCTTCCGGTCCAGAATGATGTTTACCAAAGTAAAACAAAAAGTCTTCTCTTTGTACGTCTCTACACAACAGAGATCCCTGTACGCGAGTGTAATCCAGGTTTAATTCTCTCATCACAGCAGGATTTGTGTCTCGCTCACTCTTTCTGCATTCGCATGATTTACACCCATTACGTCTTTCCATTACGGTGACGGCAGTGTAAAGTCTGAAAGGCCTCATTATGCTGTGGAGAAATACT
Organism: Clarias pachynema; assembly: GCA_030014365.1. Taxonomy (NCBI): domain Eukaryota; kingdom Metazoa; phylum Chordata; class Actinopteri; order Siluriformes; family Clariidae; genus Clarias; species Clarias pachynema. Next base: position 638,655 of record JAQMYL010000015.1, on the reverse strand, counting down.
GTATCATTTCCAGAAACGCAGACACGTTAAGCGTAGCTCTGTCTCCGCCTGCGAGAACAACAACGCTGCTGTGCTCGGGTTCCCGATGCACAATAACTGCGCTGTGTTTCGTTCTCCCGTGTTTGTGTTATGGGTGAATTTAACTCCAGCCTCATTTTAACCCCTGGATCCTCTCGAGCTCTGTGTTGAGATCCTCCTCCGAGTGCCGAGGCGTGGCGTGTCTGGACGTATGCCCGGCTCCAGGGTGCTGTTGGAACATGTAGGTGGTTTCCATGAGGGTCTGACTGAGGAAAACAGGGGAAAAAAAGGCTGGAAGGAGGAAAATAAGATCGCATTAGGACCGAATACGGAACTCCTGTCAGCTCTTAACTTCTTGCTTTAACTTAAAGAAGTTTGTATTTTTCTTATTTTTTTTCTGCTAACCCGGTCAACTCCAGACCTCCATCTCAGCCCACACAAGAGGAACATCTCCATCTGTAGAGTAGAATCTCATTTTCTGTCACGAGCTATGATGAAATCCCAGGAAAGAGGAAGCAGGTTCTAGACCAGAGCGTTGTTATCAGAGAGAGAAGCCACCTGCGTTTCAGCTTCAGACGTTCCCGTGTTTAACATGACAGCATTTCTTTCACTTGGTGGAGAATGTCAGGCGTCCTGGTGAGTGATGTTCCAGCTCTGTGGAGCGTCATGTGGAAGTACTGCATCTCCGTAAGAACTAACAGGTAGGAGCTCACGCCGTCTGCGTCTCAATCTTCGAGCAATTTCAGTGTTTTATGGCTTTGTTTAAGGTTCACTCTATGACGTGAGATTTAATATAATTTTTTCTGAACCAGTATAAATCATGACAAAGCTCGGGTCTAAAAATGTCCTTTCCTTACTAGTCTCTCTTTTTTTGCTCTCTTGAAGATAAAATAAATCACAGCTTGTTCTCAAGAAATCACTAAGCAACATAAACTCCTCTGTCCTGAAGATGCTACAGCTTAACCTCTGACTGTAACACAGCGCTGACACTGGAGACTCCTTTAATTCTTAATGGTTATATTTCAGGAATGTTCTCTGAGTTTGTTCTGTACACATCCCTGTGATCGCTTGGTTACTATAGAAACAAAGTATTAGAACGAGTACAGAGTTCCAGTCTGGCTAGTGATAAATCAGATGCTATCGCCACCGTGCTTCACAGCGTGGATAATGTTGGGTTTTCAAGAGATTTCTCACATTAAGAGGATAAAATAAATACTGTCTTTTTTTCTTTTTTAATCCACATCTTTTTATATATATATTTTTTGCGTGTGTGTATTCGGTCTAAGGGGGCTTTCCCATATTCCAGAGGTTGATCCAGAACTGCTGATCATACGCAGATCATGAGGAGGTTTGTCAGAATTCAGTGCAGCTGTTTGAGGAATCCACGCCAGCCAAAGATACTGACCATAATGGAAAATGTGAAATGTAGTCATGACTTAACAAAAACATTGCAGCTGTTCTTATAGTTAATGGAAACTGGATTGTATTGGTTTGCAGGTGGTTTCTAAACTTCATCTGTCACTTTATAATCGATTGTAGAATCCAAAAAATAATCAACCTCCTTGTTAAGCGTTGTGGAGAGCTTTGAGCGCTCACTACTGGAGCACTCGTAAGAACCTCGCATACAGTGAACAGAACACTCTCACTCTCACACTCATCGTCTATACCACTTCATCGTGTGTACAGGGTCGCGGGGGGTGGAGCCTATCCCAGGAGACTTACAGTAGAGTACAAGACGGGATACACCCTGGACTGGATGCCAATCAACTGCAGACACACACGCACACACTACGGGCAATTTGGGAACGCCAATAAGCTTAATCTGCATGTCTTTGGACTGTGGGAGGAAACCGGAGAACCCGGAGGAAACCCACCAAGCCCGGGGAGAATTCTTGAAAATCAACGTCGCCAATTGCTGGGAGTTAGTGTCACATTCCCTGTACAGTCCTGACCTCGCCATGTCCACATGTTTGGAAAAGCCATTAAACAGGGCTCCTTGGAGGCCGGTGTTTCAGAGCGTACTGAAGAAACTTTCTACCTTGATGGTATCCAAGCACTAGTGAAACCCTGGGATAAGTGCATTAGTGTAGTTATTCTGCACAATCAAAAGTCCCACTTTGACTTGAATGCCCTGTGTAAATCCACTAAATCCCAATCAGCACTTAAATACTAATAGCCCCTACCCTGTGTATGACGAGGTCTGTTACAGAAGTGTGCAGCAGGTCCAGGACGTGTGTAGTCTCCGCGATCCCGGTGTCTAATTACAGCCGAGAGATCAGACCAGGGTGTGAGGTGGAGTTTAAGTCTTTAACAGTGAGGAGGTGAATCTTGACAGTTCAGTGTGAGTTCAAGTCCCAGGTGATTCATGATAGCTTCATAATTCATAGTTAATGGCGAAGCTTTTTTTTAACAGATTTAAGGCGCGTGACGTCACAGAGACCAGGTCAAGAATTTACATTCGAGAAACTCCAGAGAAAGTCAGGGAATGTGGGAAAGGCTCCAGGATGATGTCATCACATGGTTCATGAGTTTCACGTTAAGGCTTTTTAATGCATGAAGCGAGCTGCTCTAACACACACTCACACTCACACTGACGGTCTGAACATGACGTCACTCTGAAACTCGATCTCTTCATCTTATCTCGTAAAGACTCGCCACGTGCTCCTTCTCCGTCCGCTGGTCGTCCCGGGGTTCTGCTCTTCCCAGGGAGGATTTGTGGAGGTGAGCAGGAGGATGATGAAGGTTTGCTGCGGGCGAGGTTTGCTCTTTTATTGAAGCTGTTCAGGCTCAGCTGTGCCTCTGAGCTGTGACCCGAGAACCCGGTGTGATCTGATCCGACCTGACGCAGGAGAGAGAATCATTTATTTACGTCGTGTGTGTCCAGTGTATAGTGTTCTCATCACGCATTCAGAGGTTGGAAAAGGGAGTGTGTGAGTGTGTGAGTGTGTGAGAAACGACTCGGCTTTGTGGAATGGAGGCCTTAATTTTATAAAGCGGGTTTAATGATAAAAACTTTCATGTGAAGCTGAATGAACACTGAGGTCCAGTTTGGTGAGTTAAATTTCATGCATTCTGTATTCTTCTAGTGTGTGTGTGTGTGTGTGTGTGTGTGTGTGATTGTATACCTATTTAAACCTAACAGTCAGGATTCAGGGAGTAATGTTCACCTCAGTGTAATCTAACGCACAGAGTCGGGTGTGTTAGCTAAAAGAAATATATGTATGTATCTGAAACACACCTCTATTCTAATGATTTATAATAATTAAAGTTATTTCAGTTCCATTTCTAATCAGGGTCACGGACACGAAGCAGCTTCACTCAAATGCAGAAATGGATTCAGATTAAATGGAGCGAGAGAAATGTTAAGATCTAAAAGTGATTCATTTCATTCATTTGATTCAATTGTGGTGGGTTTATTTTGTGCATTAAGTGTGTGTATGTAATTCACTGTACGTAGTGGTCTGATTAAAAAAAAAAAAAAAGAAGATATTTGTAGAAATGTAGAAACGGATGCTTTTCACACTAACCTCTCACATTAGATAAATTAATACAGGCCAAATGGAAAAAATGCGTGTGCATACACACACACAAACACACACACACACAAACACACACACACACATACACACAGCACATACGCAGTAATGCT
>JAQMYL010000015.1:608059-618568 GCA_030014365.1 Clarias pachynema | reverse complement strand
TTTAGTCCCAGTCCTGTGAGTTCTCATCACACTGTGTGTGTGTGTGTGTGTGTGTGTGTGTGTGTGTGTGTGTGTGTTTGGAAATGCTCTTACTTCCACTTTTAAACGCAGCTCTTATTTATTCTGTTGATTTTTTTTACCATGCAACTGCATCAAGTGTTTTCTGCTGTGACGTTGAGGGTTCAGCTCCATCCTCCCAGGTTTCTATAATGCATTAGACATTTCTTAACCCAATTCCAGTCATTTCAGCTTTATCTCTTTCCTTCCAGGCCCTTCTGAAACATGACTTATTTTCGACTAGGCAGTGTACAAAGAGGAAAAAAGCAGTTTATTAATCTAGAGAAAGCATCATATGTTCAGGCAGTAAACTCCACAAAATACCTCACCTAGGCTCATTTCGATCCTTTCATCCTATAGTTTTAGATTTTTTTTTTCCTACCTTCATTTTTGACACCTTGAATTTTTTTAACGTGAATTCATTTTACTTGCATTTTTGAGATATCGAAAATGAATTATGATCCAGTATATCCAAATAACTCGAGATTCAAAGTGAACACGTCATTTATAAATTCAGCTCCAGTATCTCCTGACTTCACTTTCACACCGTACAGAGCTGAAGAAACCGTTAGAGCCGTGAGAGTAAATGAAGCCTACTGAGCAGCTACAGGAACATTAGGACGAGAAGGAAAATACAGAAGGGTCGTGGGAGAAGAAAAGCACATAGAAGAAAAAAGTAGTGTTTATTGTGAGATGGTGAGAGTTTATCGGGGTCAGTGTACAGAGAGTTGCTGTTAAATAAGGTCGAAAATCACATCTTTGAATTAGGTGTTTTGAACATTATCTGTGTTTTTGTTTATTTCATTGTAAAAGATTGATTGCAAATCTCTCCCTCAAGCGTTGTGATTAGTTATAAGAATTCAGTCTCATCTCTGATTGGTTAGAATCCTGGAGCATGGGGGCGGGGCTTAAATTGTTCTCTTTTTTTTAGCCCAGTTTAGCTCAGTCTCTCTTAATGATATAATTAAATCTCAGTGTTTGCATGAAACACGTTTATGTTTTATTTTTAGTGATTTTTAAGCAAAAGTGTGCTTAATGGTGATGATTATTTAGCTTTTTAGTTTGTCAAACTTTGCATCACATCTTGATCTGACATACCCCGCCTCCTGCGTTATGATTGGTTAGAAGAATCTCAAGTCTCAACTATGATTACGCAATTTTTTATGTGTGAGCCAATCGTCACATGACTTGATTCGTTGTGTTTTAGCACAGTTTAGCTAACATCCTGCAATGAATATTTCTTAATTATTAAATGTCAATCTCAGTGTAGGTCTGAAACCATCTCTCATTTTAATTTATTTTTAAATAAGATTGTTGTTAATAATGAGGACCATGCTGCTGGTGTAAATGCATGTCCAGCACCTGAAGAGAAACCTGGTGTAGAGATCTGGAGTGTGGAGTCGCTCAGGGCTCGGTGAGATCTCACAGTCCCATCATGAAGACTAGCGGCAGAAAAGAATCAAATAATCATCAGTGGTGTGTAAATGGTCTTTAATTTAAGAGTCAGATTGAGGATTGAAATCTCAGCACGAGATGCACAAAGCTGGTCACTTCATACGGGTGTGTGTGTGTGTGTGTGTGTGTGTGTGTGTGTGTGTGTGTGTGTGTGTAAATGTCAGATATGCACTATAGTAAACATAGGTTCACAAGACACACATTAATACACTGATCTGTATCTTGGAGCGGATTCTATCCTCTGCATTATCGGTTAAATCTTCATGTTGCTCTGTTTGTGGTTTGGCCGACGTGCAGCTCGGTGCTCAGCCTTACTTTGGGTTTGGGTCGGAAAGTGTGATGGAGTCGTGTGGCTGTGTGAGTACTGTATGTGTGAGTACGTAGAAAGAATTAATGTACGGATGTAGCTGTGACAGGTGATATGTGTGTGTGTGTGTGTGTGTGTGTGTGTGTGTGTTTAAGGACAGCTGGACTTACCCACTATAGAAACACGGCACAGTGCTACAAGTGAGCTAAAATAGACTCGTCACTCAGACACCAGCTCACACACGTCCCTGCTGTCACTGTCACTGTGTCAGCTCTCAATGGTTTATTTGGTTGATTGCGTGCACACACTCACACACACACACACACTCACACACTCACACACACACACACACACACACACACACGCTTCTTTTCCCCCTTTGGCAATCTGTTGTTTGAACTTGGGGATGTACTGGCGCCAACGGAAGCAATCAGTTCTTCTGAAGAGAAACGTCCAGGCTACTAATTAGCGTCCGAGGCTGCCACGTCCCAAGGTGCCCTTGTAAAAACCTCACCGCCATCTGGGAAGAATTTTCTACGCTCTCTCCTTTTCTACCATTATTCAGAAAACATAGATAGATAGATGACACACTCCTGTTTCTGACGGCACTTGGGATAAACAGCCATTCAGTCTCCTTTTGGTCTAGTCAGACCTTCTGTAGTCACACACACACACACACTCACTCACACACACACACACACACACACACACCTGATTTCAATGAGTGTCTGATTCTGGTTCTTTCCGTATAAAAGTCTGACTCTTCCAGCGGTCGAGACTTCAGGACACAGGCAGTGTGTGTCACAGCGCCGCAGCCGCGGGAGCTGGAGCTGTTTTTGTTTTGATTTTTCAGAAAAAGAAAAAACATTTTTGTTTTCAGCAGTTTATAACTAAATCTGAGAGAAATGTTGACATTCCTGTGGGTTCTGTCTCATTTCCACCCTCACTGTATGTTTACAATGTCTGTAGAGAAGATTTAACAGCTACATGCTAGCCAGCTAACAATGCTAGCTGCAGTCGTTTCGCTAGTCTCAGCATCACAGCCGCCTGGAATCATAAGATCCACTAAAACCACTTTCAGATTTATAGATTGATTTAATTCAGATTGAAGTTGGTGTTTTCTTTATGTAATAAAGATATTGTGAGTGTAGCATAGTGTTGGCTAGCTTACTAGCATGTGCTAGCGTAATGCTCTGTGGTTATAGATATGAAACAGGTGATTAGCATGAAGGCACCAGGGCGTGAGGGAAGATAAAGATTTTAAAAAAAAACATAATAATAAGTCTGTGAAGTCTGTAAATCTGTGAAACCAAACAAACAAACAAACAAACAAAGAAACAAATAATTAAAATCTTAATTTAATACTTTGGCCAGTTTTAAAAAGCATATTTATAAAGAGATGGCTATGTTTATTTTATCATACCTCTAAACGGGTTACAAAAATATATATTAATGTGTAGTGTTTCTTCTATTTTTGTATTTATACTTTTTGTTTATTGTTTTAGTGTATATTCGCTTTATCTCTGCGTGCCTTTTTTCATTTAATTTTTATTTTTTATGTGAATTCCACAGCATTAATATTACATATAATATTTCTGTTTTTCAGTTAATCCATTTATTTTTATCTTATATTACTTAAATTATACATACATATTTACATTTTAAATGTACAAATATTTCAAGTGATTTCGGGCGAATTTATATAATAATAATAATAATGGAACAGTCCTACACACCACTCGCTCTCACAGTGGTTCAGTCCACTTCTTTATTTATGATGTAATATTACTATATCCTTTTTTTTTTTACTTCTCAGCCACAGTTATTAGAGTTATTAAAAAAATTCCTCTAAAGACTTTTTATTGCTCTTCTTTAGTGCGACTCCCGGTTCTGCTGAGACGGTTCTAGAGCGGAAAAATTCTCAGTAATGTAGGACAGTGTGAAGCCAGGTGTATAATTCTTTCTCTCTACGTCCCTGTTTGCTGAAGGCTCTATTAATAGACTTGCATCTCTCTCTCTCTCTCTCTCTCTCTCTCTCTCTCTCTCGACCCACACTAACATTCCTCCACTGCCGTCACAGGAGGACAAACGACCTCTCATTCTTTGTTTCTTACTTTTCTCTCTCTCTCTCTCTCCCTCTCTCTCTCTCTGATCATGGTGCAGTTCCATGCCTGTTCCATCAGCTCTTGGCTCGGTGGCGTCGGAGCTTCCCGAGCGAGTCCCACCCCCCTTCCTCATGTCCTTCCATTCACACAGCACATACCCTTCCTTTTTTTCTGTGAGGCCCCCCTCCTTTCATCACACTCACTCCTCACAAGCAGGACAGAGCAGAGCTGGAGAAGGAAGGAAAGAAGGAGTGTCTGAGTGAGTGTGTGTGAGAGAGACCGAGATAGATAGAGAGAAGGAGAGGTGGGGAGGAGAGCGAGAGACCTAGAGAGCAGGAATGGCGCGTCTGAGTTACGGCTCTGATTTAGAAGCTGGCCGTGCGCTGCGGTCCGGCGTGGAGCTCTACAGGAGTGTGTGTTAGCCGGACGGAAGGATGTGGTGTTTACAGTGTAACTCGGAGAAGACCCAGTCTCTGCTGGAGCTGGAGCTGGATGGATGGTAAGGCTGTGTGTGTGTGTGTGTGTGTGTGTGTGTTTGCGATTAGCGCTGAGATTAAGATTGAAGGTTTCCTACAGTGATGTGTGATCTCTACAAAGAACTAACGCAGGACCCGGACACCACAGACACTTCTTTAGGAATATCTCTAGCGAGAAAACTCCATGCATGTCTGAATGAAACCATTTTATCTGTAGTCTCGTAAATATTTGGACGGGATTGGTTTTCTGGACCTGTGTCTGTAATGTTCCTGCAGGACGTCTGTAGTCAGTCAGACACTACGCTACACCTTACACACTTCACTTTAATACATCGTCCTTTATTCTAAGTGCTTATTCTGGGATGCGTGGCTACGCTCTATCATACTGTAAGTAGGTCACATGACCATAAAACATACCTGTACCTGTTTGAGGAGCTCAATAACTTACCTGACCTCCTGGAAGTCTATATTGCATGGTCTATACTGTGTATTTTAAGCTGTGTTAGTAAGGCTTAAGAGATGATTTTGTCCTCTATAGGATGAGACACAGTCTTCACCAGATCAGACAGGAGCAGTTATTTCTCCTGCTCAGTTTATGGAACATAAAACAATCCTTCCAGTCATGTGACTGACATGACATACTATATCCTTGACTCAAATCCCTGATATACTGCAGGAATAATTACATTACAGTTCTACACATGGAAAACTAATCCCATCAGAAAACGGCTTTACGGGGTGTTTATTTATTTTTTTATTTAGATTTATTTCGTGAAGCAGAAATGTTATTCGGTCGCGTGAAGAACGTGACATTTCCGCTCTCATGTGCTGCTCTTGTAACTTCCATCTGCGTTTGGAAGGACAGACAGACGAGAATGCCACGGAGGGTTGCGTAGTTCCCTTTGACCTTTTGACTAAACAGGTTTTATGTCCTCCAGTCGGGGACAGGTGTGTGTCTATATCTGTACATAACTGAATTATTACAGAGCACTAGACACGTGTGGCACCATAACGAAGGTCCTGAAGATGCACAGTGCCAGGCTTCAGCTCCTAAAAAGAGAGGTGTTTGAGGAGAGACTGGTTTATGGTTTATTTATGAAGGGCTCTAAGTGACGCCGTCTAAATCTGTCTCTGTCCAGCGCAGCCTGCTGGGTAAAATCCTGCTGCTCCAGAACAACCATAGTAAATAGTGCTTCAACTAAAAAACCTCTTTTTGCCCACGCACGAGCCTTTTCCCCTGGTCTCACTGTGATATATTGGACACAGCGGTGTCATGTTTCCCCCCCGTGCCAGGACAGATCAGGAAACAGCTTGCATTAGTGGACTCTCGTGCTTCCTCGAGTTCGGATGGACATTAAACTCGTTTCAGCACATTTGCATCCTCACCCTGAAGTCCAGGACCGATCCTAAATCCCAGCCGATCTGATCATCCCTCCATACAAGAGATGCTTTTTTGCCGATTGCATAACGGCTGCCTGTCACGCTTCGCCCTGCCAGCTCTGCCCCAGCGCCGTGCCAGCTCCGTTACACCATGCTGTCTCTCACAAGCTGGTCGTCTTAAAAAGCAGCGATTGTACTGTAGTGTTAGTGTTTGTGGTTGTTGCAGTCACAAGGCCATGACTCATGACTTTATTAAAAACGTTTAGAGGTTATTCATGTGTTGGAGAAGCTTCAGGAATAGAGGAGTCATTTTCATCACTTCATTCACTGGCAGAAAAAAAGGGGACCGATAACGCGAGTGGGGGGAGGGGGAGGGGGGGGGACAAAGCTGAAGACTGTGGTTAGTTCATGGTTCTAGCTTCATGTTCTGTGGTTCCTGATTTTTCATAACGTTCTACATAAAGACCTTGTTTAAGTTTTTCTGAGTGGGTCAGACTGAGGAACACATGAAGGTGGCGGTGTAGAAGATGTCATTCCGAGGGCACTACACCTGTGATGTTCAGATTTTACCCCCAGCCCTGCGGGTACCACCCTAACCTATGTTTATTGTGTGTCATTTTTGTTTGTTTGTTTTTATCTGTCATGTTTTTTTATTTTTACTGTCCATAACGTTTTATTTCTACCCTCCATACTTTTAAGCTTTTATCCTCCATAATTTAAAGATTTACCCTAGATCATTAAAAAAGATCATTACCTTTCACAATTTGATTTTAATCCTCTAAGACATGTGGGTTCCGCCCCTGTAACTGGAGGTGTTCCAATGACATGACACTAAAGGCTTGTAACTTTTACCCCAGTGACTCAACCGTACCACCCCAACAGCTGGAGGGAGTCGTCCTGACGCCTTGATGATTCTGACTCGCGTCTTTGCCCCAGTGACTGTAAGGTTCGACCCCACCGACTCAACGTCGGACATAAAACCTGGAAGATTTACCCCAATGATCTGAGAATATCGGTCCAGTTTGTTTCCTGCGGTGTCGATCCCAACCACATGTCGAGTCTTCGACAAGCCCGTACCTACAGGAGGTTACAGAGAGGAGTAGAGGTTCCCTGTAGAACCCCTTTATACACAGATCACACAAACCATTAACTCTTCCCAGAACCAACCTTGTCCTGTGATGTTGGCGAGAGATTCTAATCAGGGTTTGGAGTGAAAGCATTCAGATGTTGGAAGATCTGCTATAAAGCTTTTCCGTGTGTGTGTGTGTGTGTGTGTGTGTGTGTGTGTGTGTGACTAATATCACCTAGCAGATGTCTTGCATTATGGCTGTAGGTCCCTCGTAGTCGAGCGTCACGTCGCTCACCTCAGTCTGTATACCTTTCTTTGGGAACATGTGGGGAACCACTTACAGATGCTAACACACACGCACACAAACACACACACACACACACACAGAGCTCAGGCCTGCTGTTCATTAACAGCTCAGATTCCCAGAACTACCACGGGTCTGTTCCTGCTCCCCCTTCCACACCCCGTCCCTCTCCTGCCATCGATCCTTTACTTATTCATCCGACTGGGAATGTTGGAAAGTTTCCCGACGTAAACCCCCGTACGTTCTGCTTGTTAGGAACCCTCGGGAGCGCTTAGGGGGAAGGTGGAGGACGAGTTTAAGATTTCGCCCGGCTGGATAAACCCGATCCTGGCCTCCGTTTGCCTCGGCGTTCCCCCTCCGTCCCGTCAGGAAGCAAACGTCCGACTGAGCGCCGCACCTCGACCTCCCAGCGCCGGGAAATGGAACAACCCCCCCCCGCCCTCTTTTTTTTTTTACTAACACATGGCCTTCCAAGCATTCCTATCATGTTAATCATTCCGGTGAATTTATTGCGTCCTCTAGCGCTCTGACTTGAGAGAGTTAAGTATTACCAGACTCGCTCCGAGCTCAGAGGTGACGACCCGAAGTGAAGCGGCGTTTGTTGTCCGTTCCTGCCTTGAGTTGGAGAGACTTTCCTGTTATTCATCCTAATTACATAAACTTCTCGTAAAGTTCTATTTTACTTTATATAAAGTCTTTTTTATTCCCCTCTGGCTTTATCGTATATTTCTGCTCTTTGTGGTGGTCCGAACACGTCAGGCTCCTCTGGAAGGAATTTTAACAAGGTCACTGGGAGATGCAATAAAACTAATTCTACATACCGTTTAATTAGGTCACATGACACACGCGCGCTTTGCGATTCAGTCCAGTTCAATAACAGGCAGGATTCTGGAACGTGCTCTCAGACGTGTGATCGAACCTCACAGCTGAATTAGTTAACATGATATCAGGAGTGTGGAGAGACCTGGCGTGACGTGTGTAGCCGAGGTGTCATGTGAGGCATTGTCCTCTCTCTCCGTCACGTCCTCCAGCAGCTGGTCTTCCTGAAATGTTTTCCTCCTGACCTTAGCGTGGTCTAAAGGTGACTCAGGCTTTGGGGGGAAAAAACACACACTCTCAGGGACTTTTGAAGAATTCCGCCACATTCCCCTGCACTGAGAGAAGAACCGAACAGACGCACTGATAGCAGACGCTAAACTTCTGTAAGTAAACATTTCATTACGCAGCTATAAAGCAGATGCAGGAACCATTCCAGGGTTCAGATGAGACAGATGTGAAGTTTTATCAGTGATGATTTTATCAGTGGATTTTTATTCAACCTGTAAAAGTAGTTCAGTTATTTAACACACGTGTTTTCTGCCGTATCCGGAGACTGTTGGGTCAGAAGGAGTTGATTTGTTCTCTATAACAGCAGCTCTGACGGTCCTGCACCTTCTAGTGCATTATCGTTTCCATAGTAACGGCTTATACACAAGGACGTGTAGAGCGCACGCTTCACACAAACAGATTAAAAATAATTGTTCTGTTCTGTAACATCAAAGTAAGGAGTCTCCAGTGTCAGCACTACGTCAGTGTGACTTCTTCAGCAGTTTCTCATTCACATGGCAAGCTGATTCTTTTTATTTTTGACGTAGTAATTTAAAGAGAGAGAGAGAGAGACTGAAGAGAGACAGGTGAGGGGACGAGTGTTTATAGCTGCTATAACGTAAGTGAGAACAGGAACTTTAAGTAAAACAACCAGATGGAACTAGAGGAGGATAATCAACTTCAGCTTGGTTACAGTAACTCCATCAGTATTTTACAGTAACACACACACACACACACACACACACACACACACACACTGTAGAGGATTGCTCCTGGGTAGGAAGAGCACCACACATGGTTCCACTGAACCGATCCAGCGCGTTGTGTGTTCTCTTTGTGTCGTGTCCTCGTCCTCTCAGCTCCTGCGTTTCATTTCCACGCTCTCAGACCCAGTTAAAGTGTTCTGATTGGTTCCGTCCCGGCTGCCTTTTCTGTTTCATCACTTCTGTGTGTTTAAGTAAATGGAAACTGACTTCTATTCAGAGCGTGGTTCCTCTTCTTGAGAGCTAACAGGCTGTGGTTTGCTCACAGCACACACACACACACACATACACACACACACACACACACACACACACACACACACACACACACACACACTCGCTCTGTAGCTCACATGGTACAGAGGTGTGTCTGATACAGGAGTGAAGTACATGTAGAGGTGGAGGTGATTCCAGACAGGCTAACCGCGCTCTGTGTTCACACCAGGGGGTAGAATCTCTCTCTCTCTGTCTCTCTCTCTCTCCGTCTCTCTCTCTCTCTTTGTCTCTGTCTCTCTGCTGTGAATCTGATTTACGTAACACCGAGCTGTGAAGCGGTCTCTTTCTCTCTCTCTGTCTCTCTCTCTCTCTCTCTCTGTCCCTGTCGTGTCGACTCGCCACAGAGTGTCGCATGTTGTGTTTAGAAATCGACTGTTGCTCCTCCGTCCCTCCGCCGCCTAATCCTGACCCCAAACTCAAAACGTTCATCTGTTAGGTTCAGTCGCCGCTTATTTGTTTGTTTGTTTGTTTGTTTGTTTCCTCTTTGGTGTTATTATTAAAGCGTATTCCTGGGATGCCGTGGTTAGAGCAGTGGATGATGACTAATCTGTCGATTCAGTTTGGTTTGTAGACATTGTGATTTGTCCCAAATCGCTGGATTTCTTACTGATTTTAAAAGTATTAAAATCTACTAAAAGTTTCTAATAAACACTGTAATCCTGTAGGAAGTGATTATCAGTCTTCTGCTTCTCTCCTCTCCAGATACTTCATCGTTCCATCATGATTATTTTATTGAACATTATTTGATCGTATCGCGCCCCAGGCCGTGGCGTTAGAGCGGCGTTACCGTGTGTCCTGAGCGATCGGATCAGTCCACCGCTCCTTCACTCCACTTAATCACAGACAGAAATGTCCCAGAAATCTTCTGACTCCTGCACACACTCTCTCTAACGGTGTAATCACACGGCCTGCTGATGAAACTGACAAACCTGGGAGAGCTGAGGTTGAAGAATGAAGCTGCTGTTACAGGATCAGATCTCGAGATCAGTCTCGATGTGGTGAGGGCGGATCATCCGGCCGGGGTGATGATGGGGTGATGATGGGGTGATGATGCGGTGAAGATGGGGAGATGATGGGGTGATGATGGGGAGATGATGGGGTGATGATGGGGTGATGATAGGGTGAAGATGGGGTGATGATGGGGTGATGATAGGGTGATGATAGGGTGATGATGGGGTGATGATGGGGTGATGATAGGGTTATGATGGGGTGATGATGGGCTGAAGATGG
>JAQMYL010000015.1:580936-606379 GCA_030014365.1 Clarias pachynema | reverse complement strand
TCTCACCCTGACTCCACGGTCTCACCTGAGTCTCACCCTGACTCCACGGTCTCACCTGAGTCTCACCCTGACTCCACAGTCTCACCTGAGTCTCACCTGAGTCTCACTCTGACTCCACGGTCTCACCTGAGTCTCACCCTGACTCCACGGTCTCACCTGAGTCTCACCTGAGTCTCACCCTGACTCCATGGTCTCACCTGAGTCTCACCCTGACTCCACGGTCTCACCTGAGTCTCACCTGAATCTCACCCTGACTCCACGGTCTCACCTGAGTCTCACCTGAGTCTCACCTGAGTCTCACCCTGACTCCACGTCTCCTTTCACACGTCTGTATAAACACGACACACTTCTCGTCATCACTTTCACTATCAGACATGTTTATTCGACACACATATCAATTGGAATATTAATATTAATAGTAATATTTATTGGAAGTGTTCGAGTCAAAGCGGGACTGTTGATTGTGCAGAATAACAGAACACAGTCCTGAGAGTAAAAACTCCCTTTATGTCTCTATATAATCCCCTGCTACACTAATGCACTTATCCCAGTGTGTCACTAGTACTTGGACACCATCAAGGGAGAACGTTCTCTCAGAACACCGGAGCCGCGATCGGACTGTCTGTCTGATTCATGACTGAAACACCGGCCTCCCAGGAACTCCTTTAATGGCCTAAATATGTGAAAATGTCTGGGAGGTCAGGACTGTACGGGGGGGCGTGGCAATAACTCCCAGCTAAGCTCTGTTCGCTCCGCCCATTTGTCCATTTATGGATTAAGCATTTCACTGCATATCGTACTGTGTATGACTGTGTGTGTGACAAATAAAGTTTTTATTTGATTTGGATTAACCGTGGTTTAGGTGGAGTCGGCTCCTGCCATGAATTATGGACACCTGCACATTCATACACACTTACATATTTATATTTCATTTCTTGGATCATTGCACACAAGTCACTTTAATAAGACACTTTCATGCATATTTGCACACACCCCCAGTCAGGTTTTTTATTTACACAAAAATTTCTAGATTTTCTATATTGTACAGAATATTTTTCTTTTTTATCCTAGCTAAATTTATTTTCTGTTGTATTTCTTTTTATTCATATTTATTTTCTATTGATAAGCTTTTATTTTTAAGGTCACCGGCGGTCGTATAAACATTTCACTGCATATCGTACTGTGTATGACTGTGTGTGTGACAAATAAAATTTGAATTTGTATTTGATGATGGTGATGACCGGTGATGACTGCTCCAAAGCCTATAAAGCTCTATAAATATGTTAATTCTCCATATACAATAAAGGTCGTTCAGGGCGTGGCTATAAAATGATTTCTGGAAGGCAGATATATATATATATATTTATTTTTATTTTTATTTTTATTTTTTATAATTATATTTTTTTTATAAGAATAACCTTGGAGTTGATTTAAATGCAAAAAAAGACAAAGCCATAAAGACAAAGCTGTATATTAGTGTCCTGCAAGCGTGGACGCAGTCATGAAAGGGTTAAGGGCATTTTGGCTCTGGGGCAAGTAGGAGTGCCTGATTTGCATTGCAGCTGAGGCGGAGTCGTCTAAGGTTTCAAAGCAAAAGTTCCTTGTTTACACAGACATGACGCTCTGAGCCCGAAGCCTGCTGCCAGATCAGCATGTTAGGACATCAAGCGTCCCGATTTAGCTGTTTTTCGAAGGTTTTGGAAGGTGTTCTTCTCCAACATGAACTTAATGCAGATTTGAATAATCCGAGTGAGGTTCAGAGCGAGGCTGAGACACGATGTGAGTGCTCTGAGTAAATCATTGCTCCTGGGTCTGGTTTCATCACAGCAGACCTCATCAGGATTGGACTTTGGACATTTTTTCCACTTCTTCTTCCATGATGGCTGATAGGTTATGGAGGAAGAGCTGCGAGTTCTTTGGTAGTCGAAGTCCTTTTTTTGGACGGCGAGTTGTGGAGAGTAAGAGTGAGTGAGTAGAAGTTTAAATCATCATCTTCAGAAGGTCATCACATAATCACATAATCACATAATCACATTATCACATGATGAAGCTGTGAGGACTCACATGTTCAGAGTGACTATAGATTTCATTTCTGAGATTATAAAGCATCAGAATGACGGTTTGCTCTAATGTTTGTTGTTCCCAAATCATAAACCAGGGGTCATGGCGCTCCCCCAGGTCATAGAAGAAATTTCCTTCTTTCTTTTTTTATTCATTTATTTTGCAATTTAAATAAATGACTTTTATACTCTTATGCTCATAGATGTAGTTTGTTATTGTGCTATTTATCTATGTGATGTTTTGGTCTTTTTGTTGCATCAGTGTAAAGTTTAGCAATAAAAAGCAGAAATATCTTCCTGTTCATCTATTTCCGTTTGTTCTGTTCAGTCATTAAATTCAGCAGTCAAAAAAATTTATATAATTATATGCTGGAATATTTGTTGAATATTGATTGTAAAGAAGGAGAAGAACCCAAACCCTTAAAACTGTCTCAGAAATTGTATAATATCCATTGTCAAAAAGTTTGAGACCTTTTTCTATAAAATAAATATAGTTTTGTTTTTTTTTTTACTTAGAATTAATTTTACCTGGTGTTAAAGTGAGCCATCACTTCCTCCTGTCTGTTTGAGCACTGCTGCAGAAAATACTCCAACATACTTAAAGAGCTGATTTATTTTCTTTGCCCTTTTACAGCGTGGAGGGGGAGGTCCAGAGCAGTGAGCCGTCCTCTTCCCTGGACCACGGTAAAGGTTACGGCCCCCTGACCCACAGCTCCTCCATCAGCCCGGACCATTTCGAAAGCTTTGGGTACGGACAGAACGCCCAGGCCGGTCCACAGCGTCCACGGAGGCCCAAACTCCAGCACTCGCAGTCCATCCTCCGCAAGCAAGCTGAGGAAGAGGCCATCAAACGCTCGCGCTCGCTCTCAGAGAGCTATGAGCTCTCTACAGATCTGCAGGACAAGCAGGTACGGCTGTAAAACCCCTTGTGTGCATCTTCAGAGATTTCCTCCTCCTTCTTCTTCTTCTTCTTTTTCCCAAACAGTTTTTTCTGTTGTTTCAGGTGGAGATGTTAGAGAGAAAGTACGGAGGGCGCTTCATCAGTCGACATGCTGCTCGCACCATCCAGACGGCATTCCGGCAGTACCAAATGAACAAGAACTTTGAGCGTCTCAGAAGTTCCATGTCTGAGAATCGGATGTCGAGGCGCATCGTTCTGTCCAACATGAGAATGCAGTTTTCCTTTGAGGGACCTGAAAAAGGGCCGAGCTCATTTTTCGATGGGAAACACTTATCTCTGACCGAGGAAGGAACTCCGACGGGATCCATAACGAAGAGCGAGTGTGGAGAGATCGTTCCCATACACGTGACTGCACCCTCGCCTCAGAATGACCTCAGTGACACTATTACCGAGCTCGAGGACGCGTTCTCTCGGCAGGTCAAATCGCTGGCCGAATCCATCGATGATGCTCTGAACTGTCGTAGTCTCCATGAAGAAGAAGAGGACCAGGAACCGGAGCAGGTGCAAGACATGCAAGGTGATTTGTCCTATCGAGTGGAACCGACTAACGGCTCAGATCAACGCAAGTTGGACGAGATGATGGCTTCCTACGGCGGCGTGACGCTCTTCATCGATGAGGAGGATCTTTGTCCTCCTGTTCAGCTCTCACATACAGTGGACCCACCGTCCAGCATGGAGTCCGATCCGCACACCTCCCAGGACTTCTGGCCCATGGACGCCAAGGACGACAAAATGGACACCGATACCAGCTGTCGGAGCACCCCGTCCACGGATTGTCAGGAGCCACGGCTTCGTATCGACCATCTCCCGCTGCTGACCATAGAACCCCCCAGTGACAGCTCTCTTGAAGTGAGTGACCGCTCGGAGATCGATTCGGTCAAGAGGCAGAACGTTTACGACCGCACCGCAGCCGGACCTCAGGCCAGTCCAAAACACATCACGCACAGTCTACCTCCCAGAGTGTCCTCCCTCTCCCGGGACGAGGATCCCATCAGGCATCGACACCGGCAGCTGGAGAGCCATCTGGCCATCAACGGGAACCGACAGAGCAAATCAGAATCAGACTTTTCTGACGGCGACAACGACAGCATCAACAGCACAACAAACTCCACCGACACGATCAACTGCAGCTCCGAGTCGTCTCGGGACAGCATGAGGGAGCAGACGCTCAGCAAACAGATGTACCACAAAGAGACACGGAACAGCTGGGATTCTCCAGCTTTCAGCAACGACGTCATCCGCAAGCGGTACTACCGCATCGGCCTCAACCTCTTCAACAAGTACGTATTTTATTTCTTGCAGTCGGAGCAGGAAAAATTGAAGGACTAAACGGGGGTTCTAGAGTAGATCTGGGATTCTTTTAAGAAATTCGTTACCTTGATGTGTTGTGTTTTTTTCCTTAAAGAAAAACTCCACCCTGAACCACTCCTATTGATAATACGTAGTCTTGAACCATGTCCAAGAGTTAAAACTTCTTTCACAGACATGTTTCTTCATTTTCACTTTGATTAACCGGTTCCTTCCTTAACCACAATGCCTTTTAATAACCTGCTGATAAAAGTGCAGTACGATTTTGTCCTTGCTTCATTTCCCCCTGAAGCGAGTGATGCGGCGGTAGTTTAGTTCTTCAGTCCGTCCGGCTCTCTGACATCCTTTCTGTGCGTTCTGCTCAATTCTGCTCATAGATCGCTAACTAGCCTGTGCCGTAACTCAGTGTCATTTAACCGCATTGCATTCTGGTACTTAGAGTTCAGCATTTGCTCTGATGGTCTCCACTACTTCATACGTTAATTTCTCATTAATATAGAAGCAGTTACTCTTTAGTTTTTACTTTTTTATCACATATGTTTGAAAATTTTAATGCGTCACTTTGAAAAATTCTGTTACTGTAGGTTATACACAGGGTTATACAGGAGTTTTATTCTTTTATGGAAAAAACAAACATCTGAAAGCCTTACTTTCAGTTTACTGTCCTCGGAAAAATGCAGCGAGTGTAAATAACATACTGGACGTATCCTTAGCACAAGAACGAAAACAAACATTTTCCAGTCTTGACAAGTCCTCCAGAAGATCTCGCTATTCTTCCCAGCTTTAATGTGGAAGGTTTTTATAGGCGAAGAGCGACTGGTTACTGGAAACTGGGGATCATTTAAACGTTAGAGAAAACCAGACATCGTTATACGCATGGCTCGTGATGACTAAAGCGTAAAGAAGTCAGGGTTCAGCTTCCAGTTTATTATGCGTTGGGTGAAAGTAGGTTGGTACGGTCCGGTACTGTGTAGCAGTAAAAGTTTCAGTGGCGGCAGGTCGTACTGGAAAGAGGTGTGACAAAACCCACATTCACAACCAGTCACTTTCAGTAAGAACACACACCTGATAAACGTTATGTAACGTCTTAAACAACACGCCGTCTCTGCACTAATCACTTCTAAGTCGTTCTGAATCGAATCTGAACCGTCCGTGTCGTTCTGTTCACGGCTAACGCTTAGCTACAAAGCTAACTATCTTCTAACACGAATCCCTCTCTAAGTCCTGATCAAGGGCACTACTTGTTGTGTGGAACAAGGGATTGTGCACCCTACATAGTGCACCAGTTTTCCATTTAATGCTATTTGGGATTCGACCCCGGATCCTGGAAGTTATCTGAGCTGATATTCTAAGGTTTCTCAGGACTGTCCTCCACCTCCATGGTGACCTGAATGATCTTGAACAGTTTATCTTGGCTTGTTTAAGTACAGTGTAAGAAAACAAGCCAAACTTATTGATGATTTGCAAAGGATTTGATGATACGTGTACATTGTAACGCTTATGGCAAGTCTCAGGTACATTAGATTACATTTAGGTTCAACTTTATTGTCACTGCACATGTTATGGTAAAGGCAATGAAATACAGTTACAGCCAGAAGTACATTTGTCACAGTGCGAAATAATTAACATACAGTAAACAGTAAACGGAGAAGGAGTTCTACACACGGAGTGCTAATGATCACTTATATATAGAATATACTGTAGAATACACAACAAGAGCTTAGACACAACTAACACAGGTAAGAATAGTGCATATGGAGTAGAGTGTACACTGCAAGTGAGTGAGAATTGCACTAAATGTATAAAGTGACTAACATTAACTCTAATCTGCTGAACCTGCTGAAGTTCCCTTCTCGCTTTGTTTTAAAATAATCTGTTGAATCACTTTCACAAGCTCATGAAATACCACAGTATTGACTAACCACATGTCTGGGAAACAGAAGAAACACTTACAGTAACAGCTCTGTTAGTGAGGCGACAGCGTCGGGGAAATAAAAACATCCTGGCAATAAAATGGAAGTGGGATTGTTTTCTGGCCCGAGAGATTTTATTACGTTCCGTTTATTACGTGAATCCGACTCACTGGACGGAGTTCATCATCCTGCCCGCGCTGTCTTTACTGTCAGCTTTCTGTACCTGAGCTCACTGTAAAAACACAGAGCACACCGCACCGCTGCTGTTCTGTGCTCCGATTGGTCAGAAGGTGTTGATTAATTCTCTATAACAGCAGCTCCGGCAGTAGTGCAGGTTTATAGTAATACATCAAGGTTTCCATAGTAACAGCACGTTCACAGAGCACGCTCCACTCATCATGAAGTGATTAAAAACAATCATAAATATGGGGACGTTTCCGGAGGGATGTGTGTGTGTGTGTGTGTGTGTGTAACATCAGGGTAAGGAGTCTCCAGTGTCAGAGGTCAGAGGTCAAGCGGTAACTGTAGGCTTTCGCACATCTTCAGGACGGAGGAGTTTGTGCTTTGTGGTTTCTCAGTCAGAATAAAGAGAGACGGGTGATGGAGAGAGTGTTTAAAGATGCTGTGACGGAAGTGAGAACATTAAACGTCACTGTAAGTGTGTAAATGCGTTGTGTTTTAATAATGTTTAGAATATGGGATTTGATGGATGTTTGCTTGGCGTAAGAGGGATAAAACACTCCGGGAGGAACCTGGGTTCTACTTTATCTTTACATGATGCTGATTTTCTTCTAAACTTTTCTTCTAAATCATCATCACAAATACAAACTCTGAGTATTTCTATAAGATTTTTTCCATAAGACTCCTTTATTTTCTTTAAGACTCAGTCAATACACGTGTGTTGATTATTCTTGCGCACTCCTACTCCTTCCTCTGCTGTCACCCTCCCCCCACTCCCCCCCCCATCCCCCCGTCAGTGTATTTGGGTGGTGTGCTCAGTCTGTTCTGCATCCTCGCTCCTCCACGCTTACGGTTTTCCCACAATTCAGCAGGTTTTCCGCGAGGCCGCGTCGTTACCCCACCGCATTATTACAGACTCGCACGGAGAGCGCTTGTGTAAGAAACAAAAACATCTCGAGGTCATCTGTGTTCCACTGAAGGTTCATCAGCAGGTCTTTGAGAACGAGAAGAGGACGTACAAGCACGTCCACTGCAGGGACACTTTTAAGGAAAATGTATTTCCATATCATGTTTAATACACAACCATTTCAAATGAAAATGAGAAATTATAAAGAGAAAAAAAATGGTTGTATACTATAGTGCACTCTAAGAGAGGAGCAATATACATCATTTTATATAAAACATTTTTTTATAAGTATATTACATTACTTTAAAGCATCACTTTAGGCTTTTTTGTTTTGATTAATTAGTACTTTTCTCTTTTTAAATGAAATTCCCCAAATTGATTTGCTGAGTGATCAGGTTTCAGTTTCGTGATCCAGAGGTTAATAATCGTCTTTATCTTCCTCTTCCAGAAAGCCGGAGAAAGGTATTCAGTACCTGACCGAGAGAGGGTTCGTACCTGATACCCCTGTGGGCGTGGCTCACTTCCTGCTCCAGAGGAAAGGCCTGAGCCGGCAGATGATCGGCGAGTTCCTGGGGAACCGACAGAAACAGTTTAACAGGGACGTCTTAGAGTGAGTGTGTGTTTATTAATCTGCTCACGTGAAAAAATCTGAGCGGCGAATTCAGAGGCTAAACATCATCTCGGTGTGTGTGTGTGTGTGTGTGTGTGTGAGAGAGACATGTTCCTGGTGTTCAGAGTTGAGTTACGCAGCTGACGTGAGCTTCGATTAACATCACGCTTGTGTGTCGCTTCACACTACTTGTGAAGATTTTTCTTGAGTAGAATCATCTGTATATCAGTGTGAAGGGCATTTAAACATACACACACATACACACATACACACACACACACACACACACACACACACTTTATGGGGAATTTATAAACACCAAATGGCATGTCTTTCGGCTGTGGAATGAAACCGGAGGAAACCCACCAAGCACAGGGAGAACATGCAAACTCCACACACACACACACACAGAGGCCGAGACGGGACTCGAACCTCAACCCTGGCGGTGACCACCGTGCCACCATTCTCTAAAACTTTTTTTGGAGTTTAAAAATGTACTGATCTTTATTAATGAATAGAGATTTATGTACAGTATGTGTTTCATTTTGTCCTTGAATGATGTTCCACATTGTGTGTGTGTGTGTGTGTGTGTGTGTGTGTGTGTTTACAGCAAATAATGAATGTCAGCAAGACATATTGTAGTTCCATCAAACAGTCAGGTGGTGGCGCTGGACTCGACACTGCTCCCCAGTCGAGCCAGAAACGTGCACTTAAGCCCAAACTCAGAATCAACGTAACTAAGATAAGACACGCCCCCTGTTTTAGTTAAACTCCACCCCCACGTGTGTGTAACTCATGTCAGTAGTTTATGTCTGAGCTCTGAGTACAGATGTGTAGAACTCAGAAGTAAATCCTCACCATGTGTGCGTGTAATCTCTGTCCGAGGGGACGTTTTGCATCCGATGTCTAACTAGGACAGTGTGTGTGTGTGTGTGTGTGTGTGTGTGTGTGTGTGTGTGTGTGTGTGTGTCAGCGCCGTGTCCTCTGAGCAGCGCTGCCTGTCTGCACACACTCCCTCTTTTATTGAATTAAACAGCATGCGGTTAATTAAGTACAAATCATTCTGCGAGTGAATTCGTCTCCTCAGCTGGCAGCTGTTCACTCGCTTTCGGCGCTGCTCGAGTTTCACACGCGCAGATGTTCAGTCTCTCAGCAGAAACGCCACAGTATTCCCAGCAGACACGAGCTGGAGGAGAAGGAAAACCACAGAAAGAAAAGAATAGTTTTGTTTTTCTCCTTCATCATCATCATCATCATCATCAGCACGCGTCTCCGTTCTGTCTGGTGTTACTGGAGCGTTCAGCAGAGCCGCGCTGAGGGACGTATTCAGGTCAGCGCTGAAGCTCTGATCTGCTCATGTACCGCTAACTGATCGTATGGTGTTTGTTCAGCTGCGTGGTGGACGAGATGGACTTCTCAGGGATGGAGCTGGACGAAGCTCTCAGGAAATTCCAGGCACACATCCGAGTCCAAGGGGAAGCGCAGAAGGTCGAGCGTCTCATCGAGGCTTTCAGGTGAGATCCCTAAAAAAATGTTAGTTGATCCCAGATCAACTTTAACTGTGTCCACAAGTTCTGAACTTGTTTTTTCCTCCATCAGCCAGCGGTACTGCATCTGCAACCCGGGCGTGGTGCGGCAGTTCCGAAACCCCGACACCATCTTCATCCTGGCTTTCGCCATCATCCTCCTCAACACGGACATGTACAGCCCCAACGTGAAGCCCGAGCGCAAGATGAAACTGGAGGACTTTGTGAAGAACCTCAGAGGTGAGCAAGAGAGTGAAGGTTTCCAACACAGATCTCCGGTCTCATGTCTGCAGGTCTGCTTTGAGTTGTAGAGTAGATTGATAAGGAGGTGGTGTGGCAAACTCATCCCTAGTGGAAAAAAAGTTGTTTAGAAAGCACGTTCTTCAGACATGGACGTTCTCCAACTGTTCAGTTATTTCCAACTTCTGCTGTTTGTTGAATCTTGTGGAATGACCAGGAGTGGACGATGGTGAGGACATCCCACGGGACATGCTGATCGGGATTTACGAGCGGATTCGTCAGAAGGAGCTGAAGACCAACGAAGACCACGTCTCTCAGGTTCAGAAGGTGGAGAAGCTCATCGTCGGGAAAAAGCCGGTAAGTGTGATGGCGTTGTTTATGCAGAAGGTTCATATCAGCTTTAGCTCTAAAGTAACTCCTTACCTTCATCTAACTCCAAACCTCAGACAGGATTTGAAAAAAAAAATGTTATGTTCATTCAGTTTCTTCGCCATACGGAAATCATGAGTATAAATCACAACGCTGCCACACCTGGCCATGACTGGGAGTGCAGTTGAGCAAAACTAGTTGAGATCTCTGGGTGGGAGGGGTTTACTCTCTCTCTCTCTCTCTCTCTCTCTCTCTCTATCTGCTGTCAATCACAGTGCCACTAGCCAATCACAGGAACCTGTGTGCTGATGTATGTGGAATAGGGTGGATAGCGCTTTCCTCTGAGTGTGTTACTCCACACTGTGACGTAGCGTAAAAAAAAGAAGCAGATTATAGTTTCACTTCTCTAATTTTCTCTTCACTCGCTCTTACAGATCGGATCTCTCCATCAGGGCCTGGGATGTGTATGTGTACTCTCTCTCTCTCTCTCACACACACACACACACACACACACACACACACACACACACACACACTCTCCGTCTCCTTGTCCTCCTCCCTCTCTTTATTGCTGCTTTATTGACATGACAAATATTTACATTTGTGATCTCTCTCTCTCTCTCTCTCTCCGTTTCATCTATTGAAAATCTAAAAATGTCATGATGTAAAATGTTTGTGTGTGTGTGTGTTTAGGTCCTATCCCTCCCCCATCGGAGGTTGGTGTGTTACTGCCGGTTGTTTGAAGTTCCCGACCCGAACAAGCTTCAGAAACTCGGCCTTCATCAGCGGGAGATCTTCCTCTTTAACGACCTCTTGGTGGTGAGCGCCGTAAACACTCACTCTCTCTCACACACATTCACTTTCACAGACACACACACTCACACACCCACTCTCTCACACACACACACGGTTCTCTCTTGCTCCTTCCTGTAGGTAACTAAGATTTTCCAGAAGAAGAAGAACTCTGTGACGTACAGCCTCAGGCAGTCCTTCTCTCTGTACGGCATGCAGGTCCTGCTCTTCGAGAACCAGTGTAAGAACCTTCACACAGGAACCTGGTCTTCACAACCGCAGCGTTAGCATATCAACACACATTAAAACACATTAAAAACACATTAAAACACATTAAAACACATTAGAAGTCGTGGCGGTGTGACGGCAGTAATGTAACCTCTCCGTCTTCATTTCGCTCTTTCTGGCCAGCTTTCTGTTTTTCTCTCCGATTCCTGAATCAGATTAGCCGTTTATTATTTCCTCCTCTGATCTCTGTGATCGACCGCGGCCAACGCTAACATTCTTTCAGCTAACAGCTAGCCAAAGCTAACACTATTATATCAGCGACAAGGCTCGATGTTTCATTTATGTTTCATAAAAATCACACTGGAAACAATAAATGACTGGTGTTTATGTGTGCGCCGCTAAACGCTAGCATCGTGTGAGGAAGCTAATATAAACTAGCCATCAAAGGAAATTAAATACAATTAAAATATTTTTTTATCGCAGCCAGAGCGGATGAGCTTTTAAAATGATTAATAATAATAATAATAATGATAATAGATTTTAGATATAATATATGTATAAAAGATTTTAGATATGTTAGCTTAAACGGTTAGTGCAGTGCTAGCATGCTAAAATCAGCGGGAAAATGTAAAAATCTCAGGATTACGTTTGATGTTGCTACAAAACATGTTAATTTTTTTAAACACAGACCTGTAACAGTGAAAAAATATTAATATAATAAAATATTAAATATTTAAAAAATAGAGTGTGTGTTGTGATGTTTATACACACACACACACAAAACAAATATCACAAATAAAATTGCACTAAAAGTGAATTAATGTCTGAATCTTTAAGCATGATGTCGTGCGCTATCGTGAGCTGCTGTAACGGTTAGCTCTGACGGCTAAAGTCAGATGCTAATCAACGCTAAAGATATGCTGATGCTATGATACATTTATTAATGTTGTTTAGTTCTAGTGTAAATGTGTGTGTGTGTGTGTGTACGTGAGGAGATAATTTAGTACATCACAGCTAAGAATGTAATTTTCACAGAGCAGACGGTTAATGGTGTAACCATAGCAACAGCTTTATAATAGCGACAGTGCTAACAATGTCCTGATTATTTATTTATTTTTATCTGACCTGGTGCGATCCGTCCTGAGTAACAGTAATGAGAGGTGTATGATGAGGTTACGTCAGTCTTATGATGTGGAGGTGAATGAACACAGCACGAGTGCGCGGTGATGTCAATGATCCTGTATATATATATATTTAATAAAGATGGCGCATGTGATGATGTATAATGAATATCCGTGTTCTTCGGTGTTTCTTTAGATTACCCCAACGGCATCCGGCTCACCTCGGCCATCCCGGGCGCGGACGTGAAGGTCCTCATCATCTTCAACGCCCCGAACCCTCAGGACCGCAAGAAGTTCACGGACGACCTGCGCGAGTCCATCGCCGAGGTCCAGGAGATGGAGAAGTACCGCATCGAGTGTAAGCAGCTTCTCACTGAGCAGAACAAGCAGGAGGTGAACCTGCACAGGGTTAAAGGTCAGCGTAGCTTAGAAAACAGAAAGATCTGAGCTTCAATCCCAAATCAGACAGAAGTCCTGAGCGGAGCTCGGGTTTAATTTCACGTCTCAGAGCCGCTGAGGTCCGGGAGAAGGTAGAAGGAGAACTTTTTTATTTCACCATCTGCATCCACATCTACGGTTTCCATAGTAACAGTTTCACGATTTGTGAGTTTGCTATAACTGAACCGAGCCACTTAATCCTTTCAAGTTAAAAATAAATGAAAATAGTTATTTGAGACAATAATTTCAGCATGCTTTAATTTATATTTTTGGTTTATTTTTTAAAAGTGAGTCTCTACTGAAGAGTTATTAATGCTGAAATATATTTTCATCAATTAAATTCTATTTATTAGATAAAAAGCAAAACAAATATTTGTCTTTAATATAGTTCAAGACAAAATACTTTTCTTATTTATATATATATATAAATATATATATATATATATATATATACCTACTTATTAAATTTTTTTCTTTCTGTGTCCTCTTTTCTAACATTTATAAACTTAAACAGAAATAAGTAATATGCTTTACACTTCTAATTTATAATATTTTATAATAACTCTTTGATTAGTAAATTGCAATAAAATGTATATATATATTTTTCTTTATAAATGTTATGTAAAATGTTGTGGAGCAGTTTCACGCATTTTGTGTGTTGATGTTAAAAAAAGATAATATTTGTAAATTACATAGGAGGTGTAATTCTGGATAAAATAAGTTATTTATCATTATAAATCTCTTCCACTCAGCAGCTGAGCAAACTATTAAAAGGTTTAACACAGGAAGGATTTCAAGGACACATCACGCCCCCTGGGGGACATTTACTGCACAGCAACACAGTTTATTCATCTACAACTGATCAGAAATAATTTTTCATACATTATTTACAGTTAAGCTCTAAATAATTCCATTTCAGTTCATTTTTTATAGAAAAACTAGATTTTTAATATAAAAATATTTCTAAATGTTTGAGTAAAATATTAACAAATGGAGGAACATTTAATCCTTTGCTAGTATGACTTAGAATATATATATACATTACCTTTTTATAAGCACTTCACTTCAAATTCACTTTAAAAACCTGGAGAGAAGGAAAAATTTTGGAAGAAAAAAAGATGGAATGTAAAGTAATTTAAGTGACTTGTGTGGCAAGAGTTAATTATAAACAATTTTTTAAATCTATGTTTTTTATGAATTTTAAGGTTTTTGGACTGTATTATATCAGTTCAGTTCAGGTTTATTTTGTGTTACGTCTCTTATGTTAATTATCGCGCGGTTCTTTACGTTCACAGCCGAGCTGGAGAAGCAGAAGGGCGTGGTCAGGCCCAGTATGTCCCAGAGCATGTCCGGTCTGAAGAAAGAGGCGGGAAACGGCACCATGAGCCGCGCCAGCCTGGACGACACGTACGCCATGGGGGAGGGGCTGAAGCGGAGCGCGCTCAGTAGCTCCCTGAGGGACCTGTCTGACACAGGTGAGATTCGGGCGACACTGCGGAACTGTAGACATGGAGATCTCTAGCTCTTTGTACCGTGTGTGTGTGTGTGTGTGTGTGTTTATGCAGGACACACTGATCTCAAATCATTCTCGCAGGAACGTCTGTGCCGAGGTGACGAGAGAAAATGTGGTTTTAACGAATAAACATGAACAAAGATTTCCCAGGAATCATCAAACGCGTCCGAACTGACGATTGATCCATAAAGAATAACTTCGTCTTACATCTTTATCTGGTTTAGATTTAAAAATCTTTACTAATCCAGAACAAAGATTGTAAGATTGTAGAAATACAGTTAAATACAGTTATTTTTTTCTGCCTCTCTAACTTACAACCTGTTACTTATACATATGCATAAATCAAGCTTTATTGCTTATTAATATTCATCAGCCGGCACAAATGACTTTACACAGCACTAAACACTGAGTTAGTAAATAAAGAGGTAAGTAAGTGTGTAAGAAATGAAATAAACGAGCTCATAAACAAACAAGTGAGGGAATAAACAAATAAATCATTTAACAAGTGAATAATCACTAATAAGAATATAAATAATCAAGTAATTGAATAAGTAAGTTAGTATTTAATAATCATAATAATAATAATAAGGAAATAAATATGTGATTAAGCACATAAATAAGTAATTATGTAGCTACTTACATAAGTAAATACAAATACATAGGATTTTGTAATAAATAAATATATAAGTATATAATAATTATATAAATAAATTATATAAGCAGTAAATAAATGCATAGGTTGATAAGTAAATAAATAAATAGGTAAAGAATACAGAAATATGAGTTTAATATGTAAATGAGTAAATAAGCATAAATTAGAAAGTAATTAGTTATGCACGTAACTTATTAGATAAATTATAAGCGATTAAATAAGCACTAAAGTTAATGAATAAATACATCATTAAGTAAATAAGTAGGTAAGTAGATAGATGGACAGATGAGTCGTGTTAGAACTCCAGTGTTCTGTAACGCTCACTCGGACGCCAGCCTGATGTTCCTCTGATGTTCCTCTGATGTTCCTGCGGTTATAGCCGGTGACTTTTCTGCTGTGGATTTGACTTAATTTGCCGAAACGCAGCTCACCCTTATCCTGTACCGTCTCCGCGTGCTCACGCTCTCCTCATGTTGTCCTTATAACATCCCATGTGTTTGGACTGTGTGATGTCTCATGGTTATTGTTGTTGTAACTGCTGAATCATCAATCTCATACATCAACGACCCAAAACTCCAACTGACCATCATGTGGATCTGATCAAAGGCACTTGAGGTGACGTGGCGCTTGGCTCTAACATGACACACACACACACACACACACACGCACACACATACACACCTGCAAACAGGTGGATTTCACATTTATAACAAAGCCAAGATAAAAACTCCTCTCGAAGTGCCGTTAGTGTTTGATCTCGGTTCAGTGTTTGCGGTCAGTTGGCCATCAGCGATGATGGAATGAAATCCATGAAAAAAATTAAAGACATTTTATATTCTAATGAAATTACTAACATTTACATCTCAGAGAAATGTCATGTCATGGTGTGTAAAAAATACATTGGAAATCTCCCTCCCAAACTCCACCCCCAAAGTCTCCACCCCTTTTAAACCCCACCCCTTTTAACTCCACCCCAAAGTCTCCACCCCTGTAAACTCCAGCCCAAAGTTTCTTGGTCCTGGTTGTTCTGCACCACTGATGAAGTCCTCCATTATCTGACGCTTGTGTTACGAGTTATAATCAGTCGTAAATCTGAAGAACCGTCACATCCACTTCTCTCCCCTTCCTTTCTGCCCAATCTGAAAGGTTAGCCAAAGCCACGTGTCGTTCCATGGTGCTTTAACCCAGTCCACACCAAACCACTGTCCACTGCTCCCAGTCCGGTTCCTGATGCATAATACATAATCATCCACAACCTCAGATTACTAGATCTCTGTAGACTGAGCTCTCGCTAAATGGATTCACAGTCCAACTGTACACAAAAAAAAAAACACAAAACAAAAAAATTTATAAATGGTTCTGTAATTGGGCGGAGTGGTGCTGTCGAGTCTCAACAAAACATACATGAAAATATTCGTATTTAACGCCTCAAACTGCAGCGTCGATTACTAGAGCAAAATTTAGAATATTACTAAACTACCACTAGTTATAGTTTTCACTACCTGTAGTTATAGTGATAGCTAGTTGTAGTTATTATTATAGCTAGTGGTAGTTATGGTTATAGTTAGTTGTAGTTACTAACAAACATTCTGTTGATGGTAATTTGCAAAACAATGATTCAGGACTTGTTTCTGCAGTTGTGACCATTCTGTCGGGGGTGCCAATAATTATGGAGCTGATGTACCTGATTGGTCCTTATTTTTGATGATGCTACCGGATGTCTCAGTTACAGAGAAACAGTAATGATGTTACTTTACGCGAGAGTCAGATGGAGGTACGAAGGCGAACATGTGACGTGAACGCACATCTCTGGAAATCGGTGTTTTGGGGGCAGGAGCGGTGTTCGGTTAAACAAAACAAACCCGCGGCTAACGTCCACGTTTCCCAGAGACGTGCTGAGAAATCATTCAAATGCGATTGGTATTAAATGCTAAAGCACTTTCGTTGGGTTCTTCCACACCGAGAGTAACTTCACTGGCTGAAGTCTTTATTATAAACACAGTCCGATTATAACGGAACAGAGATCCCGCCCAGTAATGACGCCACCATCATGAACCAATCGTAACTCTTGAGTAAGCATCACATGACCTTGAGAATGTTTAAATGAAGGAGATTTAATTAAACAATTAAATGGCTCTGACTGCACCACCGGTCAGGACTGAACCATCGATCTATTGATCTCCCTGATCTGATATAATCAGAGACGTCTCGATCAATCAGACCTGAATCTAGAGTACTAAAGCCCACCACACTTGACCTCTGACCTCATCCATAATGAGTGTTCACATTTATCCAATAGCTTTGTGAATATATATATATATATAAATACGCTGAGAAAATTTCAACATTCAGATCTGAATTATTGCAATTGATCTAAACAGTGCGTAAGTTTGTGCACCCAGGAACCGATCAAAACTCTCAAGCGTCATACGAGCTTGTAAAAGTCAGGAGTAAAGTAAATCACTTTTTCTCCACAGTCCTGCTAAAACACCACCCTCCCCTCCCTCACCTTTGACCTCTGCCCCTGATCCATAATGATCTTCCACAAGGCTTTCTGTGTTGCTCACATTTTCCTTTTGACGCTTCCTATGATAAAGGGGCATGTCTAGCACTAGCCCCGCCCCCATACTGATGTGATGCCCATCTCTAATCTGTGGTATTGCATGTCTCGGGCAGGCAAGCGCGGGCGCCGCACCAGTGCAGGATCGCTAGACAGCAATATGGAAGTAAGTAGGAAGCAGCGTATGTCCGGTTTACTCTGCTCATGATGTGCACTGTTTAAAAAAAGAATAAAAAATGCAACGCACAAAGCAAGAGCATTAACCAAAAACCGAACGAACCACGGGCAACCCCTAATCAGCGAATGGTTTCATTTGTTATGTTCCTGCACCCTCTGACGCTTCATAACCCTTTACATTCTTTAAGTTCTTTTGGGACTATCGATGCCTAACCTGCCTGCCTGCTCACCCGCATGCACGAACTGCTTGCAGAACCCTGAACATGTTCCTCCGTGTTCCTGCGTGTTCCTCAAAGCAAGCATGTTCTCTACTAACCCCCGCTCCTACGCCAACATCTTGTTTGCTTCCATGTTCATCTGGTTCCTCGTCGTGTCGTCAGGACGCCTTTAAAGGCGTGGCGTAGACGTCGAGCTTCATCCACACACGCCAGGTTCACGCTAGCAAGCGACTTGTACAGTTTTGACAAAAACATATAAAAGCCTTTATCTCCAGCCTAAACCTTATTTTCATTTTGTTCTTTTTATTTTGAGTCACTTGCTAAGCTTTGTACTAGCATTGTAATCAGATTAGCAACGTAAACATTACGAGTTGTACTTTTATGAAAATGTACGATCGCCAGTCTCTGTGTCGCGCTGCTAGTGTGAACAGAGATAAAGGAATTAGCCTGTTCTCAGCGACATGCTAATCAGACCTTTTCAGCGTGTGAGGATTCAATGTGGATTTCATTAGCATTAGCATTAGCATTACATCTTCACCATTCATATGTTTCTGTATCAGATGTTAGACAAGATATGGGTGGAGTGATGAGGAAGAAAACTCGATTCTTTCCAGTGTGTGAAAGTTGAAATGTTGGGTAAAGACATAGAGGAGTGTGTGTGTGTGTGTGTGTGTGTGTACAGGATGTACGAGCAGATTTTAAATAAGAGTCCTTGACTGATGAGCAACAGGACAGTCTTTATGATCACAGCAGCAGTTCTTACTCACACACACACACACACACACACGCATACACACGCACACACACACACATCTCCAGCATCAAGGTGAGATTCAACACTGAAGCAAAGTTTCCTGCCTTTTCTTCTTCTTCTTCTTCTTCTTCTGCATGTCAACGATCTGCTCCCATCATCCTAACGAGATGCATGTGAGAGTTCTCCCCAGGCTTGTTCTACAACATCTTATCATGGCTTTGAGATAATTCAGTGCTTAAAGAAGGATTCCACCTTAAATGATTTATGAATTACAAACACAAACGGTTCCTCATGGGTTCTTTGGAAGTTTGTTTTGCTTGGACCCCTCTGGGAAAGAAATCCATGTGGAACCTTTTAATGGTTCCTACAGAAGAACAAATCGAAGAACCTTAAATGGTACCGATGAGGTTGCTTTCTGTAAAGATATTTTTTGCATAACTTTGCAGAACTTCAGTTAAATTGTAAGAATTGGGAATTGACGGGTTCAGGTAGAGCAACGTTTTACAGAACAGTTTTCTAGTAAAGTGGTTATTTACAGGTTCTTCAGGTGGTTAAATATTCCAGTATTTCTACTGCAGATGCTTTAAAATAGGTAAACATGAACAAACCACTCTTGAAGAAAAAAGTTACTTAAATGGTTCCTTAAAAAAATAATTGTTCTACATTCCTAAATAAGTATTCCTACATCAGGGTTCCCTCAATGGACAAACCAAGAAAATTCCTTTACATAAATTAAGTTTTAGGAAAAGCAATTCATTCATAAGATATAGTTGTTGTATTTTTTTTTTTTTTTTTTAGAAGATCTCTTATGGTTTCCATAACAAACTCTTTAACTGTATCATTTAGACAGTAGACCCAGTAGAACCCCTCGCGGAAGCTGTGACGTCTCAGCGATCCAAAGAACCCCTGAGGAACCCTTTTTAAACAGAGTCTTGTTCATCTACAAGAACTGAGCAAGCATAGAAGATCCTAAATTAGTAAACGTTTGTGTGTGTGTGAAACAGAGAACCCTCTATAAGAGAACCGAGTGATCGATAGTGAGATCTCAGCTCATCAATATAGAGAGCAACAGAGAAGTGTCTCCAAACTCGGTTCCTGCTGGAGAATCTCGAGCTAAATGATGAAAATGTGGTGGAATTCTTCTTTAAACACTTCTTCTACACGTCACCTCGTCACACCTTCCTCCAGCTGGACCTGTTACACCCAGGTTTACTCTTAAATGTAAAAAAACCCCGCTAATTTAAGAGTTGATGAAGTTTTGAGGATTTTTTTTATTAAGTCTCTATTCTCTGTTTAAATGTATAAATGTTTGTTCTTTTCCACTGACATGGTCCGGGAGCTCGTTCCATGAAACCAGGAAACTTTAAGGAGAACTTTAGTGTTGTCTGAACACGCTCCTCTGCCAGAGATCATACTTATTTTGCACGTTCTCACAGATGCTGCAGCTGAAAGAAAGAAAGAAAGAAAGAAAGAAAGGTTAAATAATAACAAACAAAATTTCCAGTAAAAGTTCAGGGGGGAAATAGTTCATTTTACAAAACCAGATGTGAGAGTTTCTTATTTTCCCCATCATGTAAACTTCTTCTGTTGAGTTTCCTCCATTCAACTCCGAATTCCTCCCACATTCTTAGCAGAAACAGTTCCTTCATTTCTCAGATTGTCCTCCTGAGGAACCCTGGTATTTAACCTAGAGCTCTATGTTTAAATCTAGCTCTCGTCTCCTCCGTAAACGCCTGATTTGTTGTTTCAGTCATTTTAAAACAATAATCTCCAAAATAATTAAAGTCAATTCAATTTTATTTGTATAGCGCTTTTAACAATTGACATTGTCGCTAAGCAGCTTTACACAATCAAAAGAATTATTTATGTTTGTATGAAATAATGACCACTGGTCCTCTGAGAAAACTAAATTAACTGGGGTTTATTTAATATATAATTTAAAAAATTCCTTTTTGAGGTTTTAAAATGAAATTAGAACGTAAACCTTGAAAATGTAAATATCAAAAATGCTAATTCTATTGAAATCAACTCAAACCCTGACAGATTCCTGGGGGAAAGTAATCACGTCTACATTCTTTATAAAGACGTCTGAACCCTGGTCCAGCATGACCACGCCCCTGTGAGGGCCACAAAGCCAGATCCATGGCTCCATGTGACTTTCACATCTGGACTTGAGTTCAACTCACGTCTCTTCACTTGTGACAATCTGAGAGTCTGAAAGACGAGTGGACTCGAGTACACTGGACGATTTAAGGCTCCCGAAAGTGTTTACTTTAACATGTAAATCCACACAAAACACAAAATCTGTATTTTTAAGATTTTTAAAAAAATCTCAAAACTGGAATTTTAAAGCAATTTAAAAATTAAAGTATTTTATGCCTATCGCGCTGAAAACAAATTAACATTTTTTAAAGTCTCAGAAGCAGTTCACAATTTTTTAAAATAAAATCTCAAAACTGGAATTTTAAAAACAAATCACAAAAATATAAATAAAATAGTAACCATTTTTATCTAGAAACTGAAATTTTAAGGTAACTTAAAAAGCTACATTTTTTACACTAATAAAGTTAAACCAATTAATCTTAAAACTGGAATAAAACAATAAAATAAACTGGAACATTTTTTTATTCTCAATTTAAATTAACAATAAAAAAAAAAAAGACAAACCTTTTACACCATTCATGTTCAAAACTCATTAGACGCTTGGGTTAAAATATGTAAATGTATTAAACATGAGTATGTTATATTAAGTATGTTATGACATAGATAGAGAAAATTCATATTTCAGTTGAATTAAACTTTATTTATATAGCGCCTTTAACACGTCATTGTCGCTAATATTTAAATGCTTTCATCAGAGAAATCAGTTCAGATGGTTCGAGTCCTGAAGAGAAAACACTTCACGTCTTATTGCAAAGACAGTCATGAACAAATCCGCTTTATTTCTCCGGGGTGTTTAGACCTGAAACTGGTTTCAGACCCGTTGCCATGTTGGTGGAAAAGGTGTTAGAGAGCTATTCTGGCAGATTTTTGAGCCTTTAGCTGCTAGCCTAGCGTGAGCTCCATGAGGAGTTGGTGTTGTTGTGGTTGTATGTTTGATGATGTGATGGCGTTCTCTGGACTGTCTGTGCCCCTCCGCAGGGCTCCATCATTAGCAGTCCTCCTCAGCTCCCCCGGAGAGTGCCGTCTGGCCGTGAGTGTCCGCCTCCTCCTCCTCCTCCTCCTCCTCCTCCTCGTCCTCACTACTCCAGCACAAACCCTCCCTCCTCCTCTTCCACGCTGCTGGGATCGCTATTCGGCAGCAAGCGAGGAAAACCTCCTCTTCATCCTCCGCTTCCTGTTCCAGCCTCCTCCTCCTCCTCACACCACCCTGTCCACCCCACCCTCATCTCCCACAAGCCCCACCCCACCAACCTGCACCACACCGCCCAGGCCCACCTCGAGGCCCACTGCTCCCAGCACTGTTCTCTCCCGCAGAACCCTCCGCCGTATCAGCACCACCATCACTACGACCCGCCTCCCGTCGGGCTCCGCTTCCACCGTCAGCACTCGGGTCACGCCTCTGCGCCGCACCTCCCCCCTCAGCTCACTCACAACCACCTTCATCAACACCAACACCATCGTCATCAACACCACCATCAACCACGGCACCAACATCGGGAGCAGAACCTGGCGTCGTCGACCGCGTCGTGTCCCGTCAGCGCCAAACCCAAACACTGTGGAATCAGCACGGTGGTCTGAGCGAGGGCACATCCGGAACCGCACGGAAAAGGGATTCCATTTCTGAGACGCTGGTCTGGGGTTTGGAGAGGAGATGGCTCCAGAGGTTTCCGAGTCCTCCTGGTTAGAAGCTCGGGGTGAAGAGCGATGCGTCCGCTGGAGGAACACAAGGAGGACCGTGACGTCTTCTACGAGGACTACGTGAATCTCGGAGATGATGCTCCAGAGTCACAACACAGAACCTCACACGCGTTCTTTTTAGGCTCTAAAACCAGGATTAAGCGAAGCTCTAACGTCAGGCCGAGCTGTTGGTCTCACGCCTGGTCGTCCCGACGCTGTATTTATTGTGGATAAAGGAAACGCTTCACATGTTGTCTTTAGCGCATCATTTATAAACGTGCCAATAATCACTGTGTGTGTACTCGGCTCTGTGTAAACTGTATCCTGTGTGTGTTCTAGTGTTTAGTGTAAAACTGCATCCATTGTAAGATGTTCTATATACTGTAAAAAAAAATCTATATATACATATTCAAAGATTTTTTTTTTTTAATATTATGGTCAAATAGAAATGAAATATATAATGTAAGCGGTGCAGTCGAGGTCGGACGTACTGTATAGATGTTCGGAGAAATATTTTGGAAATTTAGACGCCTTTGCAATATTACATAAAAAAAACAGGTTTTAGAAAGCAGAAGCAGCTGCACTGAACTATGAAGCTATATAGAGAAAGTGTTCTAGCGGCCTGTTAGCGCTATGGAAACGCAAACCAGGAGCTAAACGGCACTTTTACATAGATCTAGATTTAGTTTTAGATTTAGATAGAATTCCAGGCATTTCAATTTCAAAGTGTGAGATTTCGGGGTTCCTCTCACTGAGCACTTGCCTAATATTTTTCTTTTCTTTTCTAATTTCCAGAGAACCTAGAAAGTCATTAGTATTTTAATATGAAGTAATCTTTCCTTTTTTTCCTCAAAGAAAATGATGCAATTAGATTAGTTTCCGTGAACGTTAAGGTAGAGCTGTAGATTAGATCATTAACGTCTGCACAAATTCTACAGAAGTTATGCACAAAAACATAAAGAAGGCCAGTGACTGAAAGCAGTTTTTACTCCGATGTGCAATATGTTTAGAGCTCAGGAGGACGAGGCGAGCCACGAAACCAGAACTAACTGAATAAATCAATAAACCGTCAAAATTCTCCAAAAATTTTATATAAAAACATTTATAAATCATTTTGTTAATCTTTAAATTAATGCACTCATTTTATTTATTTACTCTTCTTGTTATTGTATTTTTTATATTTTTTTACTGTAATTATTTTTCTTTTTAGTTTTTCTTTACTCTTCTTATTGTAAACATTTGTAACTTTCCTGGTCTTTTCCTTTACATCCTTTATAGAATATTTTTATATTCTTGTTTTTCCATTTTTCATTTCTTTTTGTTAATTTTTTTTCTATTTTCATTTCATGAAATTAACTGGAAAATACAATCCATATGTAACGTGTGCGTTAATTTAATGATTAATTATTTGATTTTATGATTGAGTTTATGATTTGATTTATTTACATATTCCTGTTTTAATCTGTAAAATAATTTTCCCTACATTTTTCATTTGCCTAATTGTTTTTTCTTTTCCTCTTTTCGCACAATGTCGTGGCATTCCTCGTCCTCGGGATCTAATGACTTTTTCTATTTTTTTTTTCTTCTTTTTTCCCCCCCACACTAACATTGTCGCAGTGGCTCATAAATAAGTGAACCACTCGCTGGGAATTTAGTCAAATGTCAAATGTCACGTGTGTCTCCTGTCTGATTGTTGTGGGTTGGTTTGTTTGTTTGTTTGTTTGTTTTTTGTGTCCCAAAAAAAAATCTAAATCAGTGTTACATTGGCGGATTAGTGCAATCGTGTAAAGAAATAACTTCATTCTGCAGCTTGTGTTGTTTCTGCACGAGATTCAGGTGAATAATGCGACAGTTTATGCAAATCTCTTTCCTTCCAGACGACAGAGAATTTTTTTACAGAATGTATTTCAGGCGATGAAACGCAGAAGCACACGAGACCCGTCTCTCGCTGAGCCACTCAGACGCACGCGGGAAAATCAATACAAATGACCGACTGTTTGGTTCTTTTTGTTTTGTTTTATTTTGTTTTTCATAGAAAATAACAATAATTTTTTAAAGCTGGCGGATTTATTCCTCGTAACGAATCGGGTTGTTTTGAGGTTTTTCTCTCTGCATCATCATCTGGAGGAAGGCGTGAGAAAAGCGTGCTGATGCTGACGCGGCTGTTCTTCAGGTGTGAGAGTTTATCTGAGCACTGCACGGCACCGAGACGTCTCGTTTCACTGTGAGCTGATGGACTCTCGAGCTGGACAAGCCTCTGGGTTCCCCCCCCTCCTCCTCCTCCTCCTCCTTTTTTTTTTTTTTTTTGTAGTCTCGGTGTTGAATTTGCTGAAAGTGCAGCATGCTGATCATCTTCACATATCCACTGTAGGAAAAAAAGAAACATGAAAGAGGAAGTGAGATGTGAAAAGTGAGGACGTCCATCTGTTAGTGTGTGACGAGGACTGAGTGTGAGGAATCATCAGTGTAAGTAAAGAGAGGAAGACGATGATGATGATGATGGACAGTTTCTGTGCTGTGTGTCGGTGTGTGTTTAAGACAGATGCACTGTTGGACTTGTTCACTGCCTCTCACACTGAGCCACCGGACCGATCCCGTCCCTCAGAGAGAGAGAGAGAGAGAGAAGAAGAAGAAGAGACAGGTGGAGGTTTTAGGGAAAAGGGAATGCTCTCATTTTGATATGCAGTCTGTTTGTAAGTGCTTCAGATCTGATTAATGTCAAACTGTGACAATGTTGAGAAATAAAACAATGTTAAACATCACACAGAGACTGCGCTTTGGTGTTTTATGAGGGTTTGGTGGAAAATTACAGGCTCCGCCCAAAGGTAAATACATTTTTAAAAATCGTTCTACTTGGAAACCTTTCTGGTATTTCCTATACACTTTGTAAGAGTATAAATAGAGCTAGACAGACAGACAGACAGACAGACAGATAGATAGACAGACAGACAGACAGATAGATAGATAGATAGAAAGAACGTCATGGTCATTGAACACTACAGGGCCCGTATTCACAAAGCTTCTTAGAATTCTCTCAGAGAGCTCCTATCTTAGCCTAAAAAGTCCTAGCTGGGAG